>VWZG01000875.1:337294-528885 GCA_013396735.1 Grallaria varia
CAAATTTTTCTCCTTAGAAAGTGCGTGTTCTTTTTTTTTTTTTTTTTTTTTTTTTTTTTACAATCCTGGAGGTCCCTGGCTCCAGAGTTTTGGGGGACCACAGTACAGCACAAATCTCTCCCTGCTTGGACAAGGCTCCTGTGACTGAATGAGTTTAATTATATCGATGCACTGGGGACTTCAATGACCAGAGACCATGAGATACTACATGAAGGTGAAGAAGGAGGTTGGCATAGCTGGGAGTCTTCAGTAACTCAGTCTCAGTGAGTCTGGTTGCAATGCACATGCTCATTTCCGTGTGTTCCCTGGGGAAGTTGTGTCCCTTTCTGTGATTGTTTCACAGCATTCCTCTTGTCCTGGGAAGAGAATAACCAGGTTTTGACAGCTTTTGTGGTGCATCTTTAACAGTAGAAGTCCTATTGCCTAGGGTACGTGAGCACTACATTGTCAGCTAAATAGACAGGTACAATATAGCTGCAAGAAGAACAGTGTGCAGGATATAGTAATGAAAGTTGTATTCAGTCGCTTAACCACAATTTACTTTATGCTGTCTGATTTTCAGACACTATCATAGCCAAAAGTATTCAATCCAAACATGAATGCAAATTGATGTTCTGAATTTCCTGATGATATTGTTCAGGGTTCTTTTTCTCTGTTTCCCATGTTAACTGAGGGCAGGTATCCCAAATTAGTGTGCGTGTATGTGTGTATGAAGTCATGGTGTTCAATGAAAAATTTGTCTGACTAATTAAAACTTGAATTTGGCTCAAGACCATGGCTATATACTCAAGAAGAAGCTAATATACCAGTCTGAAACCACAGACCTTACTTGGAAAAAACCAAAAGGTAGGGGTTCACCTAGTGGGCTGAGCCCACTAAACTCTTGCAGGACCTGCTCACCTCTGAAAGCCTTAGAGAAAAAGCTATAGCTGACATAGGATATATTTCTCTTTCCTTTTCCCATCCCCTGAAACTGGCTAGTTTTGAATCTTTTCCAGTGTTTGGTCCAGAAAGGGAGGACCAGTCCCAGTCATAGACTGACCTGGCTTCCCTTTTTCTCTTTCTATGATTCCTCTTTCTTCTCATTCAAATTCATACATATTTAGCAGATTAAATGAATAACAAAAGGCAACTGTGATGTAATTAATGCACATATGTAAAACCAGTGCCTTCATAGCTGACCTTTACATTTCTCTAGATTTGGCTGAATTTAAAGGAATCTGCCAACACCATTTTCCATTGGCAATGATGTGTTTATGACTGTACTGAACTGTAACACCTTCTATTTTCTGGTGGATGAATACAGTAAGGAGGTTGGTGATCGCCAAACCAACCCTGGATCTGAGGTAACCTGGTACAGTACTGTAGAAGTTTGAATCAGTTCCAGGATTACTAAGTTGTGCACTCAACACTCCCTGCGCTCACTGCTTGAGTAGTCCCTGGTCTGAACTCTGGAAATTTGAAAGAAATACATCAAATGTGTGGGCATACACTTGCACCTGCAGCATGTCTGATGGAGAGCAAAGGGTTGATATTTGATGAAGTCTGATGTTCCCAAAAGAGAATCCTTGAAGGAGCAAGCCACACATAGTACAAAAGGCAACTCAAGCTGGAGAGCATATCTCAGGTTGGTACTGAATTAGAAACACTATAGGCTTCCTCCTAGGCCATGGAAGATCTTACTGTCATCATCAAAATGGAATACCTTCCTACTTATCCTCTTACTGGGTATATCCATGGGTGGAATAAGTCCTATGTAACAACCTAAGCAGGCCTTTTCGGAGGCTTAGGAGGTAAGATCATACATGGGTAGACATCCTGGACTTCAGCTGGTCATGACTCCACATGTATGTGGCGTTTGAGCAGCTGCAGTTTGGTTTGGGATTGCTAAAATTTACATGACAAGTGATGCTGGCTCCAATCCAGGCCAGGATCGGTGAGGAGCACAGCCTTCATACTCACTGGCCGGCCTGGTGAAGATGGAGAAATCTGACACTGCACCAGCAGTAAAGCCAGAGTTTTACCTGCTGTTCAACCATTTGATTTGTCTAGAGACCTGATGTGCATAGCTCAGGCTGGGGAAAGCAGTGGAAATACAATTTAATACTGAAGTCACTGGGGTGGAAAAGCTCTTCACCCACTTGGGTTAGTCTGATAAGCAAGGAGCATCCAAAGTATCCAGGAACACCTGTGCATACACAGACACGATGATCATAGAATGGCCATTGCCACAGCCAGAGCCCTGTGTTTCCAGCCACCAGCAAACCCAGTGCTGCAGAGGCACATACTGGTGGGCACGCAGGGGAGCAGGAACCTCTGCCATTGTAGGAAGAGTGGGAGGTTTAAAAAAACCCCTATGAATTAGGACTGCTATTGCTGCTATATAAAAAGACAGCAAAGCTAATGTTTTGTTGCTCCTGAACTGCATGGTTTCCACTGGAGGGCTGGGCTGAATGGGGGGAAGAAAGCATTGTTATTGTCTAGTTAACATGAGACCACAAATTTAGGAGTGCAGGTATCCTGGGCTTCCTACAGGCAAGAAATAAGAGGGAGAGAATGGCTCCTCCAGGAACCATTTCAAGTCCACTGAGATGTGAATAGTTGTCTAGGGCTTGTCTCTCTGCCCTGGCTCCATGGAACCCTCGCAGGCACCGCACTGGTGACTCGGTCATTGCAGTTTGTGTGAATCCAGGCCTTCGGGTTCAGACTTGCTAACAAGCTACTGCAGGGCAACAAGGGACTATTAGGAAATAAAACTCAGTGAATTTATGCTTCAGAAAGGCAGCCAGACATCTCCCTGTGTAGTGCTAGGGCTTGTCTCTGGTGGAGCTGCCTGCTGTCTGCCAACCCCCAGGAGTCACTTGAAGGACAAGTAAAGGGTAGTACCTGCTGTTTAGGGGCAAGGAAGCAGAGGCAAGGGGAGGCAAGGATGCCACAGAGCCACAGGGTGGGCCACAGGAAGGTTTAGAATTAATGATTGGGATTGACTATTTGTTTATTCCTTGCCCTTAACTGGTAAAGGCTGTTCTGAATCCATTACTCAAAACAGAAGCAAGGCAGGAAGGTGCTTTGTGAATGGGGAAAAGAAGATACCTGAGGGACTACCTTCAGCTCCCTAGAGATGCCATTTGTGAAATGTGCGTTCTTAAGTGGTTATTTTTCCTTGGTAGCCACCTATGTCTATCTTGAGGAGCGCCCAGGAGGGCTCCTGGGCTCCCACAGCTGGTTGCTCACCCTAGCTGAGCCCATGGGGTCCCTCCTGCTCCAGCTTCTACCGAAAAGAAATCTGAGAGTATGTGAACCAAACTCTAGAAGGGAACCAAATTCTGGCACGAGACCTTAGCGTCTTGATACAGCCTCTTTCCTAGGAAGATGGAGGAAAGGAAATCCATCTCAGAAGGCTGTCTCTTGGTGTTTAGTGGAGCCTCTCTGCACTGCCACTGAAGCCCAGCAGCCTGTTATTTTACACTTCATACCCATGTAACTGCTTTGCTAGTAGATACTCAGACAGTGTGTGGGGACATTTTCCAGTTATTCACAGCTAGGCATTGTAACAGAATGCAAGCTAATCTGCAAGCTACTGAATTTGCATATACGCTTTATACAGGCTTCAACATAAGTGAAATGCACCTTCTGTGAACTCTGTAGCTCTTATACAACATTTTCAATTAATATCTATTCACTAGATTTAATAGATTTCTCCTATACGTATTACAAGACTGTAAGGACTCTTTCTTTTGACTGATTAACACTTCTTTAAATTCCTTTGACTAAAGCTTTTTGTTGCCTGGTGAATAATACTTCGATTTATCAGTCTTTAGCTCTAACTCTTTGGGGGGAGGAGTCATATATTCATAAAAAAATAGTATTTAATATTCTGTTCCCTCAGAGTAAGACACTGTCTTCCACTACGTCATTTGGTATCTTAAAAGCTGCCATTTTATCTATGCTTTCATTTTAATGGTGCAATTTCACTTTATGTGGGGAAACAGTGATAGCTAACTTCATCAGAGTTGATGGTTCAGAGGACTTTGCAATGAGAATCTTTGCCTGCACCCTACAGAAAACAACCCCACAAAACAGGATAACATCCTGTACCATCTACCAGAATTGTGTCACCAGAATTGCTGAAGAACTGGAGACACAATATTCCATGCTGGAAAAGCTATTCAGAATCTTTACAAAAACAATAGATTAGAAGCTGATGCGTTCAAAACAGAGCTCCACACCTCCGTAGTTAAAGAAAAAACTATGTCTAGTTTTCCTCACAAGGAGCCCTTAGTATTAACCACACCTTTGATTTTCTCAAAGGGAACTTGTATGTTCTTGGAGTGCCTGTTTCTGGACTCATGTCATCAGCCATGGGCATCTGACTCTTTAATTCCTCACTTCACCATCTCTGCGCTGTGATAAAAGATTATCCAAAAGAATAGTCAATCAAAGTAGATAGGATAGATCTTTGAAAGAAGAGACCCATGCTTTAAGGAGCAATAAAAACTTCATTTAAAGAAACACACAATTGGTATCTGATTTAGCAGCCTTTGAACTCAGCAGCCTGAGTGTGGAAGTTCAGGCTATATGGCTATTTGTTCAGGTGGACACCACTGACACTTGGGGGTCATATTTTTCAGATTTTCTTTGCTATCCTAACACTCAGAGATTTCTTTTTAAAAACAAAGAAAAATAAAGCTGCCACTCCAGAGAGAATGAAGAAGATAATCTGTCTCTTCTAATCTTTGTGGGTCTTTTGAGTTTAAATCATGCAACATGGTGGTCTCAGAATCTTCAAGGACGTATTTGAGTATCAGTATTCACTAGTGAGTATATCCCTACTAGGTAAATTGAAACAGAGTCAGAAAAAAAAAATCTGGTTTATAATGCGTGAAATATTAGCATGCTTGCACATATAGGTAAAAAAGCACCAACAACACACACTAGCTAACACTTTTTCATTGTTTGATTTCTACAGTGAAATTTACCTTCCCACATGGAAAAATAAAGCAAATAGTAATATGGCTACCTAAATATAGTTTTCATAATGACCTTATACGAAGCAAAGCTGGTGGTCTCACATATTATATGGTTCTATTAAAACAAAAGTGCCTGCTTATTAACTTGCCATACCCAGACATTTTTGCTGAAGTTCTCAATACCAGGTGTCTACCCAAGCTGACTGGTTTTAAAAATCATTCTTGGCCAAATTTTTTCAGCTATTTTCTAATTTACCTTAGAAAACCAATGAGGGTATTGTTCTTCCCAAATTTAAAATTCTGGTAGTATTATCTTTGAGGCTTTAGAAGACCTTATGCTTCAAAATGGGCGTCTGATAATTTGGCACAGTGTGACCTTTCCAGTAGGAGGTGATTTAGCATGCAAGCCCTTCAAAATACGAAGCGCCAAGCTTCTGGAGTGTTAGATTTTAGCAGTCTCATGTCTCAGGCTCTGGTCCCCATTAGGCATGGTCCAGACAAAGAAACAGGATTTTCTTTAAGTTTTCAAATTCCTGGTATGGATGGGTTGAGGCTGAGTAAAGACTCAATGCAGTCTCCTGGGAGCTCTTCCCTCCCAGCAAGGCACCAGCAGCCTGGCTCGCTGACAGCTGTTCTCACTGGACTTGTGTTTTGCTATCTCAGTGGGAGTATCAGAGCACTCAGGGCTGTTGAGGACCCTAATAACAGCAATCCTTTAAATAGGTGTAGAGCTTTGTGTAATATATGGGTACATATGCATACGCTGTATATAGAAGGGGCATATGTGTTCATATGCACAAATGCGCGTAGATTGTTCTAGAAGTTCAGATTCTTGATACTTCGAATTCAGAACCTGAAATTCTTGAATACTTTGAATCTTCTTTTTGTGTGCCTTTGTTCACCATTTATAAGACACAGACAATGGTCTTTCCATATTTTATGTCAGTGTTGTGAAAACACTTCTCATTACTGTGTGGGGCCAAACAGCACTACAGTGAGATGTACCATAAACACCTCCACAAGAAGATGAGGAATTCTGTCTTCTGAGCAGGATCTGAATGTTGTGAGATACGTAGCTGAAAGACAACACTGGTTGTTCACTGTTTCAGGGACTAAGTCCTGCGAAGATCCCATGGAAGAAACAGAATTTGATCAGCTAACAGAGAATCTTAGTTTAACATGATATTGCTTCAGTGAGAGTCTGAATTCTGGATATGAGGTCTTATTAGTGCTTGCTTATGTGTCTTCTTTTGTATCTTGTATTTTATAATGTTCTTTTAATTTTGTTTGTGTGATACAATCTAAAGCATGATGGATCACTTTGGCAAGCAAGCACTGTACTGTAGAATTAATTTCATTTGTGTCTGCTGAAAACAAATCATGATGACCATACTTCTTTTAAAGTGTGCCAGTGTAAAATGACATTTAACATAGGAGATATCTTCAATTTAAAAAAAAAAAAAAAAGTAAGTAATTAATCAGGGAAGAAATGAACAAAAGAAACAGTATGCTCAAGGAAGTACTAATTTAGACTAGCAGAGGGCTGAGAAGAGCTATTGAACAATTTCATTATCACATCCTTTTCAAAGAAGGAAGGCTTCTGCTTTCCTATTTCACGATAATTGGATAAAGAAATGTGGGTGGGAGCACAATTCATTGCAGAATTTGATGAATTATTTACTAATTAAGGAGAGAAACAGGATAGTATGAGCTATATTACTTTGATATGAATGTTCCTTTTATTATATTATTTATACACATGCTATTGTTGCTTTTATTAACTAAGAGGTTAATCACTTGAATGGGATGCTTTGCATTCCTTACAATTACATACACCAGCAAATTGGCTAATTTTATGTGAAAAAATAACCTAGCAATTTTTCTAGTACTTATCTGTATGGTGCAGTTTAATAACATTTTTGCACTGTGTAAAATGAATAAACCAGCTGGTCTCGTGTTTTGGCAGCAGCACTGCATATTGCAACATGGCACACACAGACTCGGGAGCCCACGTTGGGGTCCAGGCACACTGCAGAGGTGATGACACACAACTCCCCCAGGCTGGGTGATGAACCCGATGACGTACTGTGCCTCCAGACAGGCTGTTTATGGGGCAGGCTTGAGAATGACTTCAAAGGTGACTGCCTCGTTCCTTTCTGCAGCTCAGAGTGCCATTTTGTTCTAGCAATAATGTTTCTGTAGCAAACCAATCACTGTCTAGGCTGGATGAAATTAAGACTGTCCTGCTGTATGCGTTACACTCTGGTAGTGCAGCAGATACAGAGAGCCTCTCCCCCACTCAGCCTCCAGTTTCTGGGGCTGAAGGACTCATCCCTTCTGCTGCTGCCTTCTTCGATGTCTCTGCGTGCGGACACAGCACTGGTGCCATTAAGTTGGTCAGGAGCCTTTCACGCTGCACCATCCGCCAGACTGGTGCTGCTAAACCCCTTAATGGTGATTCCACTCTGCTGCTGCTCCCCAAAAAGCACATCCAGGACTTTGTGGAACTGCTGCTGTTCAGGTAAGTTCCAAATAATGGAACATGTGCCTGGAGAAAAAGGGGTTTTCATCTGGACATCTCTTCATATCTAGATCACCTCATCAGAACTCCAGCCCACACTGTAGCTGTCCATAGCGCTTAATTTTTTTTTTTTTTTTTACATACATACAGATTGTTAAAAAGACCCCAAACATATGGTCTCCAGGCAGAATCACCTACCCTGGTTTAAAATATATAAAAATACAAAATAATTTCTGTTTAGATTCCTCATTCACGTGCCACACCCTTTTTTCCCTGTTCCATATGAAGACATTGATACGTTTACGTCATTTGTTAGTCATTGGAAAAGTAAGTAGAGTACATGGTTTGGGTTGATGATGTAATAAGTTATTTAATTATTTTCACTGATTCAATGAAAAAATATCTTATTGTTCACTAGAGATGGGGGATGGGGAGTTAATATACATTTTGCTTTAGATATGAATCATTTTGGGAACATTAATGCATTTTTTTTCAATTGTTTCCACATGGGGTTTTATTAAATTTTAAAATTAAAAAAANAAAAAAAAAAAGATGGGGCAGCTCAGCCATCTAGCTCACTTTTCACGTCTTCATAACACACCACAGTGCAGCCAAGCCAAGCATTCACAACTGCACCCTGGGAAGGTCTGGGGTAAGCCTGAGCCCCAGAGTGAAAGGAGACCATTTTCCACTGCCAGGAATAGACATTTTTTCCTGCTTATCAAATTCTTCCCTCCTCAAGAGAGCACAGGAGCACTCTGACCAGCATGGTTGTTGTGTGCAAGCATCCTTCTTTTGCCATACCTTAGTGCGTCACATCTGAATATGACTCAGGGGTCCTCAATAGTTGAGTCCAGGAGAAAAAACATTCTTAGCTTGTTCAAGTCTGAGATAACTGAGCTTCCCCTCCACTCAGCAGCTGTATTCTGAAGAAGACATGGGCTAAACATAAGGATCCAACATGCCCAGAACATGGAAATTAAAAGTTGAGGAAATTATAGTGGTAGAAGGAGAAAAGCCCGGTCTGTGTTCTCTAGTTGTCCAGGGAAGAAAGCACCCTTACAGCACAGAAGCATGACTGACCTTTGACTCATTATCAGGTTTGACTGATAAAATTCACTTTTAGAGACAATTTCACTTGAAAATAATTGTTCCAAATAGACAAACAGAACACACACATAAAGATATAATAAAATAAAAAAAATTCTCATGGAACAGTTGTGGAAAACCTAAGGAAGAACACAAGCATAGTGTTGATTATACCAGCCACATATTCACGGAGCTGTGGATGTGTAATTAAAAGTTTTCCAAGTGAATTTTCTTTTATGTTATTGAAGTGCTTCATTTTGGGAAGGTTAAATGAAAAATTCCATCAAAACTGACATTTTTCTCTTAAACATTTATTCATCAACAAATCTGTCTCCTTTTTTTTAATGGAAAATCCATCGATCAAAACTTTTTCACTTACCCCTTCTTTTCCATTGTTGAATAAATCAATCCCCCAGTCTGGGCTGGGAATCAGTCCCTAGGTGCAGAGGTGCATGAAAGGGTGTGTGGGGTCCAGGGACCCTCAGGAACAGGCGCCATCAAGCAGAAGAGTCGGGGAGGTCTCATCCCCTCAGGCACCTCTGCTGATGCTGTGCACAGAGCTGGTTTGGAGGCAGCAGCAGGCTGACCTTTCCTTCCTGGAGCCTCAGCATGTGGTATCATAGTATAGAGGCAGTAAGTGGGGGAAGGAATGTGTTTGTTCCAGGTCTGCCCCCCAGATAGGCACAGATTCTCCTAACAGATCAATACAGTCACCTAACTCCGATTTTAGGGGCTCATTCTCTTCGAGGCACCCAGTCCCTGCCTGAAACCGTAAAGCTGTGAAGCAGGGTTGCTAACGTAGCAAAGGCAGATGGAAAGGAACCCAGTAGTAGCGATCACTCAGCATGCTGGAATACGCTGAACCAGCTTTGCACTTAATTTTGCCTCCTCCTGAAAAGAGTTGAGGCAAATACCTTGATGGGATGAGGCACTCTAATATCGGGAAAATCAAGAAAGCACAATTTTCCAAGGAATGGACTCACACGCTTTGAAGCCACCTCATGTTTTTTCCTGTCTTTCCCAGCTTTAAGTGTCTTGGAATTGCTCAGGTGCTGTGTGAAAGCTCCACTGGCCAAGTGAGACCATTGTGACGCTTCGATGTGGCTGGGCTAGCTGTATCTGCACTATTAAAATGAAAATTTAATAACAGTCCATATGGTTACAATTAAAGAAAAATCCATTTACATTTTAAAATGCACACATTTTATTGAAAACAGGCTACATAAACACATCTGGAACACAGCTTTAGATAAAAAGCATATGCAGGGTCTGATTCTGTTATTGCTTATGCTGGAGTAAGTCAAAAGTGACTCCATCGAAGTCAGTTCACAGGTGTAAGGCCAATGGGAGAACAGAATCTGACCTAGGGCCTTTCATTTCAACAAACAGAATACTGCCAAGTTTCACTTCAATCTTGCAACTTGGAAGAGAGGGGACTCAAAGTTTATAGCCCATATGAAGGATTATTGTATTATGAATAACTGAAGTTTATAGAAAAATTATTTCCAATGGTTATACCTACAGTTCCACTGTGCATAACAGCAGACAGAAAAGCAGGCACTGACCTCTCAGCTTCAGTAGGTTTTTATTGAGAGATCTGTGCTCTAGTCAATGTCCAGATTTCTTCCATGCACTGCTACTTGTCCATCTTCCATTCTACCTTTCAGAGTTTAAAAGAAAAGTAACTGCAAACAATTGCATCATATTTAATCAAGTGGACTGTATCTCCAAGGATATGTAGAGCTAAAATGCCTGAAGTTCTCTGTAGATTATGAATGAGTAGAGAGGGTAGAGAGGGCCCGAGTACATGCAACATGTACATAAACAGGTAACACAGTCTTTCAGTTCTGCTCAGAACAGAACCTCAGCACTGACACACGAAGGGGTTCAGACGGAGGGGTTCACTAACTTGGAATGGCAAGTATCTTGTGGTTAAATGCATTCCTTTTCTAGCAGAATCCAAAAAAGTCAACAAAAATATTATGGCAGGCTGTTAAACATGCAGCGTATTGCATTATGGGATGCAAGCAAATTCAAGATGAATACAGTCCTTATTTTTCTCGCATATATGTTCCACCACATGCACCCAGCAAGGCAGTAAATTAGAAACACTTCACTGAGGTAATGGTAGATAATTTATTCTGGTTTTACACACTGTTTTTAGCTTCCAGACATGGGAGGAATGACTCTCCCTTTGCAGTCAACCTTCTCTCTTTTCCTATGGGATTTACCTCTCTGCTGACCAGCAAAAGCTCAGGATCTGCAAGATTCCAGAGTTTTTAATCTCATAAGTAAGTAAAAATTAAAACCTTGTAATTCTGAGCAAGCTGTGCGCTTTCGTGTGTGTGTGTGTGTGTGTATGTACATTATTGTGCTGAGATGAGGTTGGTCTATGTCATGTTGTGACCAACAGGATGAACATGTATACTTGCACACTTAATTTATTCCACTACTATAATGCTCTAATTTCTGAGACAGAATGTGGCCACCAGCTATCAGTTCATCACTATATTATGAACACTGAAGAAAACACTGTATCTTATATTAAAAGCTCAGGGTGAGTTTTAGGGTGGAAGGAATTGTTACTCAGGCTAGAATTAGGTCCTGAGACGAAAGCTACCATCCTCACCTTTTGAAGCATGCCATGGGATCCTTAATGACCACAGATGGTTGAGACCTCAGTTTTATGTCTCATTTTAGAGAGACAGAACAGCCTTTATAGATCTAGATGCAACTAACTGCGGGGAAAAGCTGAAACTTTTACATTTAATGAAGCTGAGGATCTAAGAGCAAATAGCAACTATTGAACTTGTTATGGACAAACCCAGAGTCTGATTAAGTCCATGGAGCATTCACTCAAAAAAAGCAGCCCGTTGTGGTTTACATGTCAACTCTCCTTCACTGTTAAAGAAATCACTAAGTTCTCTATGGTCTATGGACACAAAAAAGGCATCTGCTCTGCGTACCAGGACCAAAGACTACGCTTCCTGTGAAGCCTGTAAGCCGTGCTGGGAATGAACTCTTGTGGGACTGAGTTTCTCAGCTGCGTACTCACCTCAGAGAACACATAGCTCGAAACAAGACATTTGGCCTTTGCAACGCCATCACCTTGATAGTCTCATTAATGCAGCACTGCCTGCTCTAGGAGCCTTCCAGGATGGGAGGTGTAGCCCTGAAGGTCCCAGTGACAGATGATTTTTGGAGCCCCTCTGCCAAAGAAGGAGTGTTTCCCCTGGGATTTGTAAATTACCTTTCAAGTTACCACAATAAGGTGTGTTGTTTTAAAGAGCTTTAGAGGAGAGGACTGAATGGCAAGTCTGACAAAGCACACAAATAATCCTGTCGAAAAAATAAGGCTGTATTCTTTAGGCTCTTTTCCCCTAAAAAAGATAACATTAGCCTGAGTCTGGGAATTTTGGGGATGTAATTCGGGGGGTTAGGTTGGTTTAATTTGGAGGGCTTCTTCTGAACTGGCCCTGGATGTGTTGAATTCAGACCCCCTAGACTTGTGCAGTTTATAGGCCACTCTACAGCTTTCTGATGTTTTTGTGGTTTGCAGTCATTTTCTGCTGCTCCGCTGCCAAGCTTCGCAATTAACTGGAATGTACAAACATTCCTCCTGGGTTTGACGGGAGCAGAGACCTGTCTGTATGCTGAAGGTCGTGTGAGAAGTTTCGGCAGGGTGCACTGTCTGAAGCGACAGCCTCCTGACATCCTCCTTGCAACCCAGTGTGCTCATTCTAGATGTTTTTTGACCATAGTTTGGCTGCTCTCAGTGTTTATTTTGGAGCTGGAAACTATACCCAAGAGGAGAGCGGTGTTTTTACTGCCCAGCGGGAGGCTGAGCCTGCGAATTGGATCTGATCTGACTCACCACTCTAGGAGAGAAAACAAGCACATCCTGAGCCTCAATCCAAGTGTGGAGTCCTTACCTAAACCCCCCAGCCCCAGGGAACTCCAAGAGCTGGAGTTTGGCAATCCTTGAGTCTCTAAAGAATTATCCATAGGCTTCTTCCCATGCAGTCAGACTTTCAGTGAGGAGGCTTCCTATAGCAACAGGGGACAGTAAGGATTACTGAGATGTTGCATAATTCTATGTAGTTTTGAGTAAGTATTTTTTGTAAGCAGAGCATTCCCCTTCTAGTTTATGGTGTGTAAAGTACACTTCTGGTTTATAATACTTAATAATTTTAATGCTGTATAATTTTTGTAACACGTGCAAGCATACATTGGAGGATGTATGGTGTATGTTGATTTGTCTTACAGGTCATTTAAAAGGTAAGATACCAGGAATCATTCATATCTAAGTTATACCTATATAAGAGCAAAATAACTCCATTGGAAGACATTGATCCTGACTTGCAGCAAAGGAGCTGCTCAGGGTCGTGCATCTTGGCTGTTAGGCCCTCATGGAGTGGGCATAGGGCTAAATTTGAGTTATCAGCCTTAACTTCTGTGTATGGTTGTGTCAAAGGCCTAAAAATAATTCCTCTGTCTTTGTTAAAAGCAGCTTCAAATCTATATACGAAATCAGTATAAAATGTTAAGTATATTGTTACTCTGGAGCACAGATTATGTTAACTTTGAAAGGAAAGCCTGATCACTTTTCACCATTGAGAAAAATGATATTCAGAGAGAACTAAAGTAGGGCTTAACTGAAGGTAACATGAAAGCGATGGAGGGGGCTCCAAGGGAAGTGCTACACTTTTCCCTCTGTTATGGACAAAGGTGAATGAACAGAGCAGCAAGATTGGCAGGAAGTCATATTTTCATGCTGGAGACATAAGATAAAAACTCATTGGAAAACAACCTCTAGTCAGCAGGATTAATAAAATGTCAGGTTCCTTAAAAAAATAGTTCCTAATAACAAAAAAGAATATAATCAGCCCTCTGTTTTTATTGTAATATTTAGTCTTTTGCTCTTCTGAATATGGAAGCTCAAAAGTTACATGTCAGCAGACAAGCTCTCCCCCTATAGTTAAAACAGTAGGTTGGTTCCAAGATGTGATATGATAGACATGTGTAATACCGTATAATATTGCACAGGGGCTATTTTATCTTTCTAAAAGCCATACTGTACAATACTGAACTAGTTCTGCTCGTCCCTCTGATGGATACAAAGTGCAAAGTGGTATCCATATGGCCCTATGGAAGTATAACATCACATTCTTCTAGCTTATACAAGTTTAATGGCACTGAATTAGCATGGGCTGCCCTTTGGTGCTAATTCTTTCTGCACTCGTGGGGTTAAAGGAGCTTCATACTATCCAGATGTTCAGTGGCTCCAGCAAATGAAAGATTAGCAATTTTTGCAACTGCTGCTCTTTCTTCTGCTCCCTTTTTAAAGCTGATATTTTCCTTAAGAACTTGCTTAGTATCTGAGTCAGAGGAATCTCTTCCCTGAGGTAAATCAATCAATAGGCTGCACAGGAAAAGGAACAAAATGTAGAGGAGGTAGGCCTGAGTTGTATTAATTTGTTTACAGGAATTGCCTTCTAGGGACCAATATATTCATCCTAGGATTTCATTTTCCTCTGTGAAATAGGAATCGAGAACAGCATTATTTCAACGTACAAAAATAATAATAATAAAAAGTAGCCAAAATTTCTTCAAAAATCCCCATCTTTTTTAGTGCTAGTGAGTAACTGTCTCTTTTAATTTTTCAGATTAGACTATAAGTAAGGGATACAAGTATCACAAATACAGCTGTCTTAACTCGCACCTGCCACCAACAAGGCTTTCTGGAGAGAAAAAGGAAAAGTAGCCAAAATTAATTTTAATAATTACATTCCAGCTTTTTATCTACCAAGCCTGTGTTTCATATATTTGGGTTTACTCAGGTTTCTGCTGCTGCAAGAGCTGTTCAAGCACAGAATAAGTAGAGTTCCAATGAGACAAAACCTTCTGCCTCAGCTGGCATTTTAAAATCTGTTTTCTAGCTGCAGCTCAGCTAGAATTTTTCTGACCTTAACAGAATTGCTAGATTTCACATCTTGCTCTAATATGTTCTTTTCCAGTGCTCCAGTTATCGTACAGGAAGCAGTGAATTATCTGAGGCAGAAAGCGATATCAGATGTGTGTTACATGACTGTGCTCTGTGAAACTTCCCTAATGAAGACATGCACCAGGCTGCTCTTACTACTCTTCCTCTGCGTTTTATGGAGTCCAGACATGTACTATGCCTGGGAATAAGCACCTTCTCATGTAGCTCCACCAGTTTCCATGCAAAAACTAGGTGGAGATAGTAGTTAAGCTGATTTTGGGGCATGCTGGTTATTTGAAGAAAGTATTTTGAAGAAAGTACTGGCTTAAACTTATGATTACTTGACTTAATTGCTTATTTAATTTAATAGGCACTGATATGTTTGTTTGACATTGATTCTCATGGCCTCAAGGGCACTTCCAGCCTGTTCATACCCACCTCCCCTGGGTTCCCCCAGCCCATGCCCATTGCTCCAAAACAGTGAGGGTCCTAGACATCTTAATTCCCTTGTCTACAAGGGGCAGAGAACAGTTTGGGAGCACTGAGTGGGATAAAAGGGAAGAGACACCTTGAGGAAAAGGGTTCTTCCACAGTTGTGGACTTCCACTGATTCCAGTGTGGGCCATCAGAGATGCACCATTGCAGCCTGAGGCACACAGCTGGTCGTAAACTGTTCAGGACTAGCATGGACCATATGCAGGTTGGGCCATGTTCACACACATTCTTACCTGGTATTGCTGTGGGAGAAGAGGTTATTGTGAGGGAGACAATTGTGAGTTCAGGACTCAAGGCTACAGTGAAAAGGAGCTGCAGAAGAAAGCAAATAGGTGAAATACCAGTTTCTTTGCAGAAAATCTCCAAAATTTGCCAGACTTCATGAAATGTGAGAATGTCTTTGCCTCTATGCTTACAGAGGCAGTAACCCCCCGTTCTTCTTCACAGCAGAATAAAGGACGTTGAAATCTGGACATGGAGGGAAAGAGAGGAAGAGAGAGAAAAGCAGGGGTGGAATCAAAATGAAATAACAATGATGCTCAATCGATTTCACCAATGTGAGGATCTCAAGGGATAGAAGAACTGATTCTCTAGGACTTCTCCTTAGCCCTTGTCCCCTCCTAAACACCTTTGATATGTTGGTGGCCAGCTATGCTTATATATTTTGAAGAGATCCACAGAATTTTATTGTGATGTGCTCTGTTTAGTGATAAATTTTAGCACAGGTCAGATTCAGAATCAAGCATTGCCCAGTTGCATACTCTTGACCCTTGGAAGCAAATGTTTGATTTTAAGTCGGGGCGGGGAGGTACTGCATCACCATTTAATAAGAGGAGATTCTCAGCATGAGGACGGCTAAACCTTGACATGTTACTTTCTTCTAATATGATAGATCCTGACGGCTGCTTTTATAAACTGGGCTTTGGCAAGGTGTAGGAAGCTCCAGTGGCTGCTGAAGACTCCTGTCTCCTGCCATTCCAGCAGAAGCAGCAGTTTGTGAATGCAGCAGGAAATTGTAACAGCAAAGGGGGCAAGGAGCAATGAAGAAAGTTAATGATCAGATCAGAGAATCCCACTCTCGAAAACTAATAGCATTACCTCTGTGTTTGTAAGACTTACAAACTCAATCAGAGCATAGCAAGTGGAAGAATACACTACCTGGCACCAAACCTAATTTGGGAATTGTGCAGAACAGTGATGAGAGGCAGGTATTTGGAGGGCACAGAATGAGCAGCGATGACAAACACCACAGAGACTTTAGTAATCTATCAGACCAAAGCTGCTGTTGGTCAAGCAGTTAGATCAAATCCAAAGCCCTGTGGGTTGTCTCCAGCAGAATGAGAAAATCATGACGATCTACTGTTTGAGATACAGTTCTTTTTGTTTTACAGAAATGCATGAAACCTTGCTTCCCAGGGCGTGGGCAGAGAACCAGGCAACAGGAGCCTTTTTATGGCTCCTGGCTTCTTTTAGTCAGCGTTCAGTCCCCAAACTCTCTCTCTAGGTAGCTGTTTTGTTTCAGGGCCACATTAGTAGTGCTCTTGCATCTTTCATGTTTTACCTCACTGACTCTTCCCTCAGTTGCTCTGGTCTTTCTGCTGTTTCTCAGAGACACTGAATTACAGCCCAGTGCATCAGCCTGTGGTTTGCTGTGCCAGCCATCAGTGACATGGATTGGTTTGTAGCTAATGTGGTTTTGCTCAAATTTTACTTATTTTTTGTTTTGGGGAATGGTTCCTCTATCAGAACTCTGATATGACAAAAGAATACTTGTGGCTTTCTACAGCCATCTGAGAAGAAGGTGGAAGACTAGTCCTATCAATTGAAGTTCAGTCCATCTTGTGCAAGTAGTCTAAACCTCTGCATATTCACTAAATAATTTGCTTTCATCAGCTGTCCAATGAAACAAGACCCTTATGCCATCAGGAAACGTACTTGAACCGCAAGCCAGTGTCAGTGTCAGTGATTTACCCCTACCTTGTAGACTCCAAATGCAAATCAAGTATTTGTAAGAGCAAATGCTGTCTCAGAAAAACCAAATATAACATGAGCTCTGTCCCATATAAGAAACCTGTGCAATTCGGGAAATATCTTGGGACAATCAAATTCTATAAGGAAGTTGTGGTCACTGGAAAACATCACAACTTCACCTCTTCCCCACTCCTCTTTCCTCTACACAATGGGGAAACCATTTTCCGTCTCTGATGCTCTATGCCTTTTTTATATTTCCCTTCTGCCACTCAGCCCAGCCATAATCCCACAGCACACTGTATTCCTTGTGTCTAGCTGGCTTCCTTAAGTCTGGCTGGCTTTGGATCACACTGTACAAGGCATCCATCAACACTGGTGGGAACCTCAGGGTAGGGTCAGCATCTCTGCCACATCACAGGACTTACCATAATTTAGGCTATAAAAATGAGAGTACCAGTAAGAAAAGTCACCTTGGCTGTCCAGCTTCTTCTCTCCGTGAACTCCAGTGGCTCCTTGGCTTTTGAAATAATGAAGCACAGAAAGCTGGTCTCCCAGGCACTGAGTTTCTTCTGCTGGGTTCCAGCCAGCAGCCCTCTTTGCCTGCTTTCTCTCTCCATTGACAATTTATTGGCTGCCCTACACTTACTTTTTTTTTTCCCTTTTATTTTTTTCTTTTCTGGGCAATCCTTATACTTGACTCACCTGGCAGTATATTTCCTTTGTACTTGAGCAAGAGCATGTTAGCTGCAAGGGAAAAAAAAGAGCCATCCTTCACTGAACCTGCCACAGTTCCACAGCTGTGCCTGTTAACATCAAAATACAGTGTGCCTGGGAAATGAAACTGCTCTTCCATTTCAGTGCTACCTCCTGCCTGTACCTTTATATGTGGCTTATTTGGATCATCTCAGAAGGTTCTGAAGGATGGTCTCAAACATCCCTGACTACCACCTCACCGATGGCCTCTCTTCACTCTGGGCTCTGAGCTTAGTTTCCCTATTCCCTTTTCCAGTTACTATGCCCGGTGTCTCCCATGGGTATTCATTTCTGTGCTCAGCTTCTGAAAGCATGTTTAAAATCACTTTACATTTAAATTAGCTAAGGGCCTTAATGTTTGGATTATGACTAAAGAGCAAGTGGGTTGTAACTCTTTCCTCTCCTTTTAAATTTAACATCTAGAATAAGGAAGGATGAAATTTTGCCTTCTCCAGCTCTGCCTTCATCCTTTCTCCCAGCAGGTCCTCATGTGTAGCACTAGTACAAATAAACAGCCTGTCCGTGCTTGGGACTAATCAGGACTGGCCACAGGATGTCACTATTACTCCACAAACATACAGAGAGTGAGGTGTTTGTTTACAGAAGGGCAGGGTCTGAGTTTTAGTTGTCTACAACATATTTCTCCAATATGCTCAGCTCTGGAGTGGTGCTTCAGGAGACACGTCCTGGTGCTCCTTAGTAGAGCCACAATCCTGTGTAGAATTTGGCGATGTGCCTTAAGATGCAACTTGTGTGTGTGTGTGTGAGCCTGTGCACACACTAGCTGCGTTTTGTCCTAAGTTTACATAGCCCTTGGATTTCACCTTGGATCCGGGATTCAAATGCCCGAAGTCAGCCAAGAATTGCTTGTTTCAAGCCAAAATCACATTAAGCCTCTGAGTATCAAATGGTTCCCTGTAAAACCTTAAATCAGCCCAGGTCCCCTCCAACTCAGACTAGGCTCATAAAACTTACAGTAAAATTCAGTTTCAAGTTCATAACAAAACCCAAAGGCAGGTTTCAGGTTTGCATTTGGATTTTGTTCTGAATGTTTGTGTAGCTCTGCTCAATGCAAGGTCACAGGCACTTGATGGGGAAAGCTTTTTTAAATGTTTCCATTCTCCAAAACAGAGATAAGCACAGACTGTGAGCTGGTGCAGCTGTGGGGTGAAAATTCAAATGCAGCAGCAGATGAAATGTCCGTTCAGGAGAAGTAAATCTTCGTAAGTGCTGACAGAAACCAGGCTGAGTAAAAGGGTCAAAAGAAAACTTCCCCATCCTGGGAAGCTGATTGTCAACGTGTCAACATAGGGACTCTTGCTCTCCTATACCTCTTGCCTCTTCAGCACCTTGTCCTTTTCTCCTGCTTCCTTGAGATATATGAACTGCTGTGCCTCGGATCTGATGTCTTGGAGAATCTCCAGCTCCCTTCCATGCCAGTGAATTTTACTATTGACATCTTGCTCACAAAATATCCCAATTCGAAAAAATGTGCCCTCCAGTTATATATTATCTTTGATTGTTGAGTTCTGAGAACTTATACCATGTTTACACCTCATTGCATTGAATTCAAGAGGTTTGTACTTATTGGCACCTTTTTTTTTTTTTTCAGGAAAAGCTTTATAATATTTGCAGCTCAGGAAAAAACATATATATGTGCAAATACTATTATGTTCTTAATTTGTGCCCCTTTTTTGGCAAAAAGTGGGTGATGGACTGAGGCTTCTCTTACAATTTGGGTACCTTTTTGGTAGCACTGGGCATAATTTTTATTCTTTGGATAATAAGGAAGCTAAACCACCAGAGCAGTCATATCCTATTCCTCTACAAAAAAAGGAATGTTTTTCTCAGTATTGGTACAGGAATGCCTATTCTAAAGTGCTGGTGCCGTGATGAGTAGCAGGCAGCAGGTTATGCATGTGGAAGAGAGGCCTCTACAGAAGATCAGCTTAGACAGACCTGTCTTAAAAGGCAGACTTTATGAAAGTTAGGCACATTATTTTGGGAATAAAACTTCACTGATATGACCTTGGTGGGCTAAGATCAGTTGTACAAAGACTCTTAGAAAATTCTGGGAGAGGATATCTTTGGTTTCTGTGGAGCAGAAATACAAAAACCTGTAAAAGTTGAGTTTCTACCTTACTAGAGGCAGAGAGTTTCCACAAATGTTATTTTGTGTTTGTCTTTTTCTATAGTCTCAGTGCCCTGTCACCAACTCCCATGGGCTTTAACAATAAGCCTAAGGCATTGGCATTTGCTACGTCTCATTGTTCAACTTGAAGGACTCTTGATTGGGACTTTGCCTGTTTGTCTAATGCTTTCTGTGCTGTCTCCTGCCACCAAGAGATAGAAAGAAACATCATTCAGCTAGAAGACTTCCCTTCCAATTCCAGCTTCCAGGAAGAAACTGGTGGACCAGAAAGGAGACTGCTGACTCTAGGGAGGAACGACTTCTCCAGTCTGGCAGAATTACAACTGTCCACCTGAATCTGACTGTAAGCAAGCTTTCTTTCCATCCTCCCCTCTCTCTGTTGCTTTGTGTGTATGCTTGGGCACAGAAACTGAGTTAGTAAAACAGCTACAGCACATAGAGAAACCTTGAGCTAGGCTGGGCCAAAGCTACACAGGTAATGAGTTAAAGAAAGCAACTGTTGGTGCATTTAACGAGAAGGATAAGAGCCTTATATTTTTTGTGTTATTAAGTCTAGGAAAGAATTTGGAATATAGAAGTTGCTGCATGTGCTAGTTTCAGCTGCACCGAAATAGCAGAAGTGGCATACTTTATCCATAAAGCTGGGTGAAAAACTAGCTGGTAAATACCTGTACTGAACTATGTGCTCCTGTGGCTGTATTACTAACACCACTGGAGGCAGATAGCTTAAAGCTAACTGGAATATGTCTCATGATCTGTCTTTTCATGTCCTCAGCCTGCTTCATCTTTGCTCCACAGATGATGCAGCCATTTTCTACAGGTCCATACAAATAGCAGTTTCAGTACCCCCCTCCAATACCAGTTCAATGCTATGAGAAGGAAAGGTTCCCCCTTTCCAACACTCTCTTCAGCTCATGGCACAGGAAGGTACATAACATGTGCTTATCCCACAGCACACACCCTTATTCTCTGTCCAGGCAGGCAGCACAAAGAGATTTGGCACACAGACCATCTCATATTTCCATTGTTTAAGAAATTAAGTTGATGACTTACCTGTGGTTCAGCTGATAAGGCAGATCTGTGTCATGTCTCACTGTCATTAGAAAGTAATGAACGATTCTGAAGCTGCAATCACAGGGAGTTAGTTACACCATCTGATCAGATCAGACCATCATCAGTGTAATCCACAAGCCTGGTATAGACCAGGCTGCTCTATTTAGTGTTTGTCTCTCCTTCTTTCGTGCAAGTACTTCCTGTACCAAGAATGTTCATCTAAGGAATGTGGTGCCTAGCTAAACATATTTATCCATGTTTTGCATTTAATACCATGTCCTTTGTAATGGAGCCACAGTTCTCAGAGTAACAAAGAGGCATCCAGCAACTTCACTTCTTTTCTATCTGTCCAGTTGCAATGATGATTCCACCAATTTAGATTAGACTCAGAAGTCATAATTTGCATGACTTACCCTTACTCACATCACACAAAGAGCTTAGTGTACACAGAGGTACATCAGCATATCAAGGTGCTTCTGGGGCCTTATTCCTCCAGAGGCAAGCGTGGCAGTTCAGGTTAGGAATCACTGTGCTGAGGACAATTGGGTACAGCAGAGGCAGAAACAAAATAGGACTTGCACTCCTTCCTTAGCAATTGCTGAGTCTTAACTGCTACACTAGGTATTTTATGTTGTTCCTTTAGGCATGTGCCATGATATTTGAGTTAAATATCTTATTTCCTCTGTTTTGTCTATCTTAGACCTTTCTCTGTGTTTTACACCTTCAAATTGCCTTACAGATACTAATGTATGGTTGTTATGTGTGTATCCTAGAGGTCAGTAAGGAATAAGGACACCTGTCAAATTTGGTCCTATCTATCTGGTCTCTTTTAGCTTTGGGACAAGAACAGCTGCTTTGAAGTACAAGAAGAAAGCACAACAAGGTTTTTTAAGATCAGCGTGAATGCATACATGGTTAGAGTCTTTTCAGGTGGCACATGAACATTTAAGAGTTGAATTGATTTTCCTTGGTTTAGCCATTCAAGTCACAAAGGGGTTAAATACAAATGTAATAATTTTACGATGTATCCACTAGATGGTAGCCTATCCTTATCCTTGCCATTTGCCAATTGCCTCACAACATTTTGTACAATGACCTATGATCCAATCCATCTCAAGACATATCGTTGTGTACATTTCTACTGTCAAGGAGATGTTTGCACAGTGGATCCCTGTATATGAGCAGGGAAATGAAACTCATAAAAATTCCTCCTTGTCAGAAGTCCATTTGCCCACTGTCCCAGTTCAGACTGGTGGAGGTTTTAGTGATTCTTAGGAAGTATCCAAGCAGTATAAGTTATACAGTCCTGGCATCTGCAGTTACATTTTTGTTATTATTTCAAATTCAGAACAGTCATTCACATTGGTCAACTGTCATTTTTTTTGCTTACACTGGCAGTTAAAATGATGATATTTTCTAAAGCTTATCTAGAGCATGATTAGCCTGTTACTAAAGGTCAGATTCTGTACAGAAAATCTAAGAGGTTTTTCTGCATAACATTTTTGAAAGAGATTAATCGATAGTGGGTCAATGTATAAGTCTTCCTCTGAGCCTTCCTGAAAAAGATCAGGATAATCATGAATTTTGTGGCTCCTAAGCAAAATGCACTTCTTTGATCCATTTTTTTCCTAATACTTACAAGAAAGGAGAGAGGAAAATGGAGAAATATATTATTAAGAAGTGTCATCCCTCTTCACAATGGTATCTATGTAATGACAAAAATAAATACAACCACCAAGGACTTTAAAGGAGAATTGAAAACAAAAATTACAATGTTTTGTGCTGTGTGTGGCATAAACTAGTTGAAATAAAAGCATCCACACGGCGGCTTTTCTGTTGTGCATGTCTCTAATCTCAGTCCTCACAGTGTGGCCAGATAGGAGGTCGCAGAGAGCAGCAGGTGTTTGACAGACGTTTCCCTTTAATGGCTTTGTATCAACATGCCATGAAATGTCACAGTTGCCTTTAATTAGCTGCATAAGCATTTTATGTTCATATATATCTATATATATCTATATATATAGAGAGAGAGAGATTTCCAGAAATTTCACTCCAAGCTGGTTCCACCAGCCCCTGTAGGGGACTCCAGATGTATGTGAAGATCAGTACTCCCCAAGGCAGTTGACAGGTCTCAGATACTGAGGTTGAAGGCATTCAGGTGAAAATTTGGGACAGAAGACATCTCGGAGAGCCAGCATGAGCCCTGACTTCTGTCCAGTGTAGGGAGGTGACCATCAACCATTACGGTGTGGCACAGATTGCAGGCTATTCTTAGAAAGCACACTGACTAGATACACTGACTAGATACAAGGATATTTCCTGAACTGTGTTTGTGTCACAAACTTCTCTACTTAAACTTTTTTAAAGAAATAATAAAACTAACAGAAGCCTAATTGGCAGGATTCCTATGTGCAGATCTGGAAGTACATTTACACCCTAAATTGTTTTTACTCAGCAACTGAAAATGCTTCCCTAGTTTCTGCATCTCATTTGTACGATACACGGCAGTTAATAGAACACTTAGGAGAGTTATTAAAAATGCTCATTCCCTACCATCTTTGCCATTTTTATATTATACCAAGGGGAGTGTAGCTCACTAATGCAATACTAAAGCCCTTCAGAGTTCTTATTACTCTACTTTTCTTGCTTGGTTCATGTACCATGAGTTCATATAATGTGGTCTGAATGAAAAGAAATACAATAAGGAAAGACCCCTCTGGCTCAAACTTGTGTTTGGTCATTCAATGAAGACCAGGTAGAAAAGAGGCTGACCAGAAGCCCATGGCATTTTTCACCCTTTCTTCAATCCATTATCACAGAGGAGCCACCACCATCACTGATGAGCTCAGTTTTGGGCAGTAATGGGTCTATATCAGAGCCAGCTGGAACTGGCTCTGCCCAACATGGAAGCAGGTCCTGCGTTTTTTTCCCACAGGAACCACCCCTGCTACCAAACCCTTGCCATGTAAGCCCAATGCATTTACCTGTTCATCACATCAAATAAAATTCCACATCTTTCTACATTCAGAATTATTACAGTTCCTCACCCTAACAGACTGAAAAAGAGCCCTAGCTGTTCTCCTTCTCCTCAGCCTCTGATACACAGACATTACAGGCCTTATTGCCACTCCTGGATAATTCACAGTCTGAAGGACTGTCTCCTTCATATCCTACATCCCCTGCCAGTCATATCAAAATCCCAGAAGAAAATAAAATGGAAAAATGCAGCCAATTGCAAAATGTGCTCATCAGTTGTTAAATTTTAAGTGCTAATATCTGACACAAGAAAAGGGAGGACTGTGTGGTGTGATCTCAGGCATTTTGTACTGGCACAGGAAGAACACAGACACGCTGATGTTTAAGGAGAAGTCCTCAAGCAGTGCTGTTGATCATTTAATGTAAAGATCTGCTCAGAATTTAATTGCCTTTAAACAAAAAACAGGTGAACACTACCCTGATTTTTAAAGAGAGGAAAAGAAAGTAGAGATTACACAGTCCCACAATAAGCATCAAGCATGCTCGTGCTGCAGCTACAGCATTTTGTACATCCAGTTTCGGAAAGGACACAGCAGAGGCAGGAAACAAGATGAATAGGAGCCTGATATGATTTTGGTATGAAAGGAACCAAAGAGAATGGGACAGTTTAGTACAGAGAGGAAATGAATAGGAACAGGCAGACTGTTGTACTTAGTGTGTTATAAAGAAGGAAAATGAGATGCTCATAGTTATCAATAGAGAGCATCGAATTACTCTGAGAGGCTGGTAAAAGGAAATACCTTCTACATACCCTGCAATTAGTCTCATTGTATCAAGATAATATCCGTGTTAATCCTTAGTATGATTCAAAAGAGGATGCTTCAGAAAGTCCGGCTCCTGAACTGAATCTGAACTTTACAGCTGGAGTGAACCTGAATCTGTTAAGAAGTGTTGACTCATCGAAGAGAGAATATACATTGCAGGAAAAAGCATTCACAAATGACTCTGTATTTCATGTTTATCTGCTTCTCTGCACTGTATTTGAAGGTCATAGTTCCCACTTAACATGACAACACTTATCAATGAAGTCTGGAAAGAAAATGCTATTTCAAAGGAAGCCTTTACCCTTGACAGTGGCAGGGATTGTAGAGGCAGCTGTAAATGGTTAAGGACTTATTTGCCTGAGGAGGTCTTTAGGAGTAGAAGCTGTTCTTTAAATTTATATTTTATTTCATCCAAAATAACATAGAAGGGTCATCAAGGCCTAAATCCCGGTGCTTATGCCAACCCTGACAAGTCACAGGCAGTAATAGCAGCAGTGCAATGGGGACAGCTGCATCCTTGTGCTCATTAGATGCCACTGATCACACAATTACAAACTATCCAGCAGAACCCACACCAACAAAAATGTCCACCTTGTTAAGACAGAAGGCCAGTCCCCCTTTCTCATGTGACTTTTCACTCCAATGTTGGTATGCCAGCAGGACTGCACAAGAACATCCTTCTACCAGAGTAAATTGCAAAAGACTGAATGCAATCAATAATGGTTTGGACTAGTGATTGCTACAATGGGGCAAAAGTAAATCCCCGCTGCAGACAAGCCCCAGCTGAGATCTATGAGGCATTCAAAGTG
The DNA here is from genome assembly GCA_013396735.1 of Grallaria varia. Classification (NCBI taxonomy): domain Eukaryota; kingdom Metazoa; phylum Chordata; class Aves; order Passeriformes; family Formicariidae; genus Grallaria; species Grallaria varia. Next base: position 362,891 of record VWZG01000875.1, read on the forward strand.
GGACAGGGTGTTTTATTGGTAAGGCAAGTCAATCAACATGTAATTGATTTTTATTTGCCCTGTGTTAAACTCTTCACATGCAGCCAGCTGTTAGCTCCATCACCAGCAGGCAAGTTTCATTTTCATTTAAAAAAAAAAAATTTGCAAAATACTTTCCTGCAACATCAAAATTGGAAAATAACTAATTTCGAACTCATTCTTTCGCTATAGAAACTTTCACCTGTTGTTCAAACAGTATGAAGGGCAAATATTCCAGCATCAGTGGCAGCCGGATTTTTAAGGTAGCTTTTGGTCCTTGAGGACTAATGATCACATTGTGCTGGATAATCTTTCTGCAACCAGACAGTTACATCCACATAACACAGTGATGTGACTATTGATTACATTACAAGCTAAGCCACGGCTATTTAATTAATTTCTGTGGAGGTCTACTGGGTAATTTGCAGAGGAGTGCTTTGCTGGAAGCGCTGTGGCAGTGGCTATATGTTGACTTCAGGGCTGGTAACTCTGATAGCGACCAGCAGCTGTTCCCCAGGAGGCTGGGATGATTCTAGAAAACACAAGACCTCCTCAGGACTGCAAGTGACATCTCAAGTCTTGGTGCAGACTGGGTGAGATTTACTCATGGGCCAAATCAAGCTGAAAATCTGTTGTTAAGGTAGCTCTGTTTTTAGCACTCATGTCTCCTGCCTCAAGTGGTTCCTTTTGCCCTCACATTCCCTGCTTGTCTGTTTCTCCCCACATGCTTTCCTTGCTTTTAGTTCCGACCACAGTGGAAGTGCTATTCCATATGGCTCCTTGTTATATACATTACCATATTACAGGTGAGGAGGTGATGCCCTAAAGTGAAGGTCCCTGAACATGTGCAAGTGCCTTGACCCTTTTGATTACAGCAAGATTTGTAAACTAAAGCCAGCCAAAACTCCATGTAGGGTTTAAGAGCTGCAGCTATTTGTGCCAAAATCCCACATTTGGATCACACAGTCACCACCTCTCAGTTCCTGTCTCAAAACCTTTAGGAGTTTTCTGTACAGAATTGTCTACATCTTTAGTTTTAATTTCATTAGGAACCTTGAGGGGTTGCCCTTGATCACTTTGTTCTTGACAGAGCTGATCAAGGTGGCATCAATTTCATGCATCGCCTGGCTGTTTCTCATGGAGCAAACACTTCTCCACACCTCTCCTTTTTGCGTGACCCAACATAAAAAGTAGTCTGAGTACCAGTCCACAAACCGGATGCTACATAAAGGCCAGTCAAAGGGCAGTGTGAATGGTGAGGGCACCATTCTGTGCTGCTTTTCCAAGCTGTTCTCTGCAACAGGGAGACAAGGGAGTAATCCCTTCCTCTGCCAGAGAAATCTTGGAAGCAGCCTTGAAATAACCAAACGATGGCAGAGGGAAGGAGGACAGGAGCACGCATTACCTCCTGAGAAAGTGGTCCCACTTAGTGTGGGGTAACTATGTAAGAAACAGATCTCAGAGAGAGAGAAAAACATATTCTTAAGTATCATTCAATGAGGGATAGCTCTGAATGCAAGACTTTCTTCCAACAAAAGGCAACGCCCATAGGATGGAGAGGGAAACAGAGGTACACACCACCATGCACAGGGCACTGCACCGGGTGATAAAAATCACCATTCAGATCATCTCAGGCAGCCAAGAGAATGGTGCACAGTGTCCCCAGGGTTCTGAGCAGGACAGCATCTGTGCTGCACAAGAAGGAGAAGATTCTCACTGGCCTTTAGAGAGGCTCCACTGCTCCACTGTAGGGAAGAGTGGAGGATTTGGACTTGTTAGTGGGTGAAATTTTATTTTGTGGCACAAAATAGTGTTCCGACATCCTGTAGGGGGCTGGACACTGTCCTGGCATCTTTTGGACAGAGGACAGCTCTGCCAGGCCTCTGCCAAGCCCATTCTGTGCCTGGTGCTGCAGGGGAAGCATGAAGCACCAGACCCAGGACTGCAGATGTCACCCAGACCTAAGGACTAGGGGTGCTAAGGTAAAGTGTGTTATTGGAGTGTGAGCCCTTCTGTGCTCTCCCAGCAGGAGCTCAGTCACTTTGGACTTTCTCTGGGAGATATTTGGATGCTACAAAGAGCTACCATCAGAGATTCAGATAACTTGTATTTGGGCTGAAAGCTGTGTACCTGAATCCTGAGGAGCTTCCCATGTCCTGGACACATGGAAAGTCTGTGATGGAGCAAGGCATTTGTCCTGAACCTCAGGCTGGAATGACTGAACCACTTTTCTTCTTTCTCGAATCACTGGAGACAAGAGAAAAATGAGTTTCAGACCATGTCATTTAGTGCTCAGGCAGCCCTTGAGTTGTCACAGATTTAATTCAAGTAAACCAATAGTCCACAGAATAAATTGCATCAAATATCTAGGGCTAGTGGGGGAAGGTAGCTGCCATTTTTTCATGTTTTTATACATGAAGAAAATACAAAATTTCACTGGAAAAAAAAATTGGTAAATCTTTTCCCCATTCTTTAGGGACAAAAAAATTGTTACTTTTCATCTGTCAAGTTTTCCTTTTTGGTTTTTAATGTGACCCAGTAATAGATTATGCAGACTTCATCCCAGGGATGCAATAATTATTCTGTTGATGAAGGACTTGCAGTCAGGGCATTTAATCGGGAATTTTTCACATACACTCATTTTCAAATACATAAATAAATAATCTTAGAAGCAGCTGAACTCAGTAGCTGAATTCCACATGCATATTTCTGAAGTTCACAGTCTCGTTGCCTGAGGAAAGAGTAATAGAATGTGAGACATTATAAAGTGGCAGAGAAATACTGAATTGGTTGGAAAAGCTGCCTTTCCCTTTTTGGTACTAGTGCCTGTTGTGACAGCACCTAGCAGAGCTTGGCTTTGGTGCTAGAATGGCATTAAAATGTAGTTGCTGCAGAGGTGACCAGCCTGATACATAGACTTGTGTTATGGGGATTTTTTTTTTTTCCCCCCTCAGGACATGAAAGAGAAGAGAAACCCTTAACTGCACCGAGCTGAAATGAAGAGGCCATGGTCTACAGCCCAGGCCAGCTTGGAAGAAAGGATGAGGTTAAAGGCCATGCTGTGTGAGATTCATTTTGCTCCCTTTTCTATTCACTTACCACCACCTACACGATGACTAGTTAAATCCTCATGGGGTTAACCACCACATAGATTTTTTTTCTGGCAGCTGAAGTGAAACTTTATTGATTTGGCAGCATCTCAGATAAATAACATACAGATCTAGAATGCAAGATTTCCCTGACAAAAAACACAGTTTGAAAGAAACTCAGACAACTCCATCAATAGTGACTGATAAAGCTGAATATCCAGAGGGAATGTATAAAGCGGTAAAAAGCTTTCTCAGGGAAGAGGTGGGGCACGGGGGTTGGGTCAGAAGATTGTAAGATTGCCTGTATGAAACATGCAATTAAATGTAGATTTCAAAACGCCTCTAAATTTGATTGTGCACAGAAGTTGGATGAAACAGTGAATTCTACCTGTTCTGAAATTTAAAAATTTTGTTTCAGCAACAAGTATTTGCTTGTTTGTTTGAAAGGGAGAAGGGAACTGGCACAAGATTGCCCATAGAAATTTGGAAGACGGTCTGAAAATAAGTCCTGGGGGTGTCAGCATGGATATTAGTAAGTTTTGGATGATACTGTTCCATGCCCACCCAAAAGGAGGCACAGTGGAATGGAGAAGATAGGTCCTACATGGAAGAGCTTACACTGGCCAATTGGGTTTGAGACTCATTTTTCATTGCCATTTGGCTTTAATATGTCTATAGATACATAAAACAACTCCACTGTTACTATTATTATAGCAGTATCATAATTTACTTCTTGATCTACAATTCTTGCTTCATTACTGCTCCAAGAAATGATACTGAGGTAGAGAAGCAGTCTGTCTCTCACAGCGAGCTTCTGGAAAAGGAGGTGTGTGAGTGGAAGCCAGACTCAGCTTTCAGTCTGCTCCTGACGCAGGCCTTGTGCATGAAAACAAATACCAGTTTTAGGCAGCTGGGAGTGGATCACCTCTCTTGATTCATTGGCTCTAGCCCACATCTCTCTCAGACACTACTGTCTGAAAAGCCCTTTCAGAAGCCTGTCAAGTACCGTCTTGCAGTATGGTAGGTTTTTTGACTTAATTGTTTGACTTTAAAGCTGATCCAGAATCTAGTTTCGCTAAAGCCCTTTTTAGTGTTCATGTGTTTAACTCCCTCACAGATTTCATTTCTCTGAGCATTAACAAGCCAAAATGTTCTAGCCTCTTCTATTGCAAAGAGGTTCCCATTCCTCATGCCATCATAGAAAATCTTCACAGCATGTTTTCTAGCTTAACTTCATCCTCTTGAACTGGAATGACCCAAACTGTATGCTACATCCCAGTCTAAAACCATTTCTGTGTTTACAAGAACTTATAAATAGCAGTTTACACAACTAATTATTTTACAGGGAAGACAAGACATGGTCCCAGGTCCCAAAGGTTCTTGAGTCATTTTTTGCACTAAACAACACAACCAGGAATATGTGGCAAGAACATTGGTGTGAGAATAATTATACCATCACTTCTGAACCTTTGAGTTTGCATTTTTGGTTAGTCTAATTGCTCATTGAAAAGAAATATATGAGTTCATTTTTGGAGCATTACTGTAGTCAGTGATAGTTGTAAATTCATGGTTACATTCTCTTGATCTCTTTTTAGTTTAACATGTGAGCAAATGGGTTTTCTGTAATGATGTATTATCTGTCAATATATTTATTAGTCTGTTTGTTCAACAGGTGTGCCAACTGTGGAAAACTATTAATTATGTCCATATTTTTTAGGATTATTTATTAATTAGCCTTCATGGTAAGTGAAGACCTTCCCTGCGTCAGTAGTCCCATACTGACACCATCTCAAATGTAATAATAACTTATAACTGATAAAAAAGGAACACCAGCCATCCAATGTGTGATCTCTAAGCAGGGAACCAGAAGACAAACTATTGCTTGCTTGCTTGCTTGCCTATGATATAAATAAGGATTCTTTTACCCTTCAGTTGCTTTTGTTTGTGTATGTGTATTTTCTTCTTGCCTTGTCTCCTTGGATTTTAAGGTGATTGGGGCATAGCAAGCTACATTAGCAAGTAATTTGGCACAACAGGTGTGTAACCATAGAACAAAACTGTCAGAGCTGGGGACCCAAGAGCCACGTTAGTCATCTCTCATTTTATGTCTCACATTTTCCTCTGTGCATTTTGTTTTAGTCTGATTCAAAGCACCAAAAATACTAGGATCCAGCATAAAGCAGTTTCCCCTTTTCAGTCAGTAACAAGTCCTTTTTTTCCTAAAAATATACAGATCAGACATTTTTATCATTTCCTACCAAACATTTTGTTATTTTGGGTTAGTTTGTTATATTGGGGGTAGTTTTTCATGAGTAAATCATTTGGGACACATTGGGCCAAAACCTGGCACTGCATCTTGCAACTCCAACAAAGAGACAGTAATTCAGAAGGCAATAGCAAAACAAGCAAACAAACAAACAAAACCCACCAAAAACAACAATGAAAAAATTAAAACACAAAACAAAGGCCAAAAAATGCACAAACAAACAACAAAAAAAGCCCAAACTCACAAGATCTTCAGCAGTCTCCTCCCCAGCACCAAAGTCATCCAGCCAGAGGTGTTCCTGACTACCAAAGCAGGGCTTGATCAGTAGGAAACAAAGATCCTAGTGATGCAAGTTGCATCTCCTTCTTCAAATACTGTGGGAACTTGCTGACATTTTGGAGCGAAGTAGCAGAAAGTTGTGCTGAGCAGTAGCTTATTCCACAGAATTCACTTAACTTACTTGAAATCTTTCCTTGGATTCACTCACTGAAGTGGTAACATGAATCTATCTTATTTGCTTTTTGCCATTAGGTATGGAACAGTTTTTGACAGCCACTGTCACACAGGGTAATGTTTGTATGTAGTAAATGGAGTCTTAGAAATTGCATATCATCCTCTACCCCAGAGAACCAAAAAATTATGATTCCTGATGCACACAGATGCTTTTTATCTTCGGGGAAATACCAAGCAACTCTCTTTGCACCAGCCTCTGATGCTGTTAATGTTCATAATTACTATATGTTTTCATAATAGCATATTAAGTTTTTTCTTCTTTATTAACATTTTCATTAGCCTTTGTTTTCTTCCTAAAATGAGCCCAAGTTCATTTAACTTGCTTCCATGCTTTCTTAACTTTTTCTCACACTAGTAATTACTAACACAATGCTTTATTTTAGGTGAGGCCTTAAAAGGCTTAAGCTAAGGCCTCTTTAAGGCTAGTGCCTGTTTAAGCAGGTCCTGCACTTGGCTCACAACAGCTCCATGCAGTATTGCTGCAGGCTGGAAAGCTGCCTGGACAAAAAGGATATGGGTGTGCTGGTCAATAGCTGGCTGAATGTGAGCCAGCAGTGAGCCCGGGAGGCCAAGAAGGCCAATGGCATCCTGGCTTGTAGCAGAAATAGTGTGGCCAGCAGGACCAGGGAAGTGATTGTCCCACTGTACCTGACACTGGGTGAGGCTACACTTCATATCCTGTGTTCAGTTTTCTGTCCCTCACTACAAGAAAGACATTGAGGTGCTGGAGAGTGTCCAGAGAAGGGCAATGAAGCTGGTGAAGGGTCTGGAGCACAAGTCCTGTGAGGAGTGGCTGAGGGAGCTGGGGTTGTTTAGCCTGGAGAAAAAGAGGCTGAGGAGAGACCTTATCACACTCTGCAACTGCCTGAAAGGAGCCTGTAGCCAAGTGAGGTTTGGCTTCTTCTCCAGTAACAAGTGACAAGACAAGAAGAAATTACCTCAGGTTGTGCCAAGGGAGGTTTGTATTGGATATTAGGAAAAATAAAAAGCCTGAGTCATCTTCCCTGGAGGTACTTAAAAGACATGTAGATGTGGCACTTGGGTACATGGTTTAGTGGTGGACTTGGCAGTGCTAGGTTAACAGTTGGACTTGATGACCTTAGAGGTCTCTTCCCAAACTAAATTATTCTATGATTCTGAATGGTACCACCTCCCTGTGAAGCTAGAGGGGCCAGAGGTTTGGAAGTTGTAAACTAGGTGTATCGCTTGCCAGGGTCAGGCATCTGGCAACAGGTAAAAGTTTCTGTACAATCAAGGCTGGGTGATGGGTGTACAAAGTTTGTATCTGCACAAAAGGCTATTTGTTCTCAGTTTTACCTGTTGGTGTCCAGGCTTCTTTGTTTGGAAAAAAAGAAGATGAAAGCATGAAAATAATCTCTCCCTTCTGAGGCATCTAGATGGCAGATGAATTTGGGTCATTTTCTTTGCATCATCAAGACATATGCAGTGGTATAGCAGATGTACCATGCAAACACCTTGTGAAAGCCTCAAGAGTAATGTGAACATAGGACCTTACATATGAAAGCAGGGGGAACATTCAGAAAGACAATGTTTCAGCCTATCAGTTTTGATAAAGGCCCAGACGGGTAAAAATGTCAGCTTTATGTGTGTTCCAGCCACTCTCAATCAATCTACTTTCATATGTAGGTTACTGAGTGTGTCTTCCCCAAAGCCTTGAAGGCTTTAAATCTTGTGCACAGAGTGATGCCATTATTTTCATGATAAAATTGATCCAGGCAGATATCAACTTTCATTTTCATGGTACCAGACTGGTGGGATTGTACTTTTCAGCTTAATGATTCTAGAAATTCACATTGCAGTAGTGATGTATTAAATTGATTCTCCTTTGCTTTATATATTGCTAACACTGCACAGGGGAAGTGAATTTTTTTTTCTTTCTGCCCACATTTGGTGTGATGTAACAGAATTGCTCAAAACCAGGGGAATTTAATAATCTTTCCTCAAGGTATTACAGTGAATGCAATTAGAGTAATATAATTCAACCATTGTATTATTAAATGCACTGGAAAGGATTTAGTGATGAAATTAAATGAGAAAAATAGCATTTTAAGGCCAGATGTGTAGCATGGCTTCCTTGATTCCCTATCTTTTCCCACATCTGGTTGTGTCCCTTTTTTCACTCTTGAACGTTCCTCTGTCTCTATAGCTTCTACTCTATCATATACTGTATTTATATTTCATCTCATAAATACTTTTTTTGTCTCATTCTTATCTTCTCCCACTTGTGTCCAAACACTCCCACCTCTTGTTCATCTCAAGCAGATTTCATCTGCAAGTTGTCCTGTCCTTGGCACCTTCACCACCAGTACCTTGCCAAATCCTCATACAGTAGCAGAGCTCTGGGCATCACAAAAGGGAACTACAGGACAAAATCACTACACGTCCTAAATGTGCAAGAGTAAATGGAAGGAAATCTGCAAGCAGGTAAGGACCTCTGTTCAAGGGAGCAGACACAAGGTTCAAGTACAGTGTTGTCCAGTTTGGTGGTGGTTTTCATAGTGTGAGGACTCCTTGTCAAGCCAAGCAGCATGCTAAAGTGGGCAAGGCAGAAAGCAGCTCTCAATGTGATCACTATTTTATGTCCCAAAATCTCTGGGGATTTTCAGGCCACAGGATAATTTTGGTTTGTATCCATCTCCTTGTTAGACCTTGAAATAACGTTTTTTGTGACATACTCTGACCTGGAGGAAATCACCCACAGATTTAACCTTCACTGATCCTTAGGGAGTTGATCAATGGGTGCTGTCACCTGAAATTCCATTCTATGTTACAGATTCCTTCTCAGAAAATAACTGTAAGATTAAATACATTTTAAGGTATTAATTTAATTTGATTTAAATTAATTTTTTATTTATTAATTAATTTTGTTTTAAAAATTTAATTTTTCAACTCTTCTTGAGTATTTTATAGATGCAAACACATGCTTCCATTTTTATGTGCAAGTATCATAGCATCTTCATGCATCTATGATACCTAACATTATCTTTGTTGCAGGGAAAATAGCGTTCACCTTAAATCCTTGAGGCATTGAAAACATTTCCAGGGGATGCCTTTTGGTTTCTGTAGAACCCTACTGCTTCCATCTCTGTCGATGTCTGTGATGCTTCTCCTGAGGATTTGTTTCTGCAGAAGCACAGGTGCTAATTCTCAGCAACTCTGCATGTCCAACCCGCTGTGAAAATTAAAGAAACTCAGAGCTGTTCTAATTTGTTCTGTGCTTCCCATGGCCTCCAAGGGAGCGGCTCTCCAGCCTCGTCCCATTTCTTCTCCCTGTTTCCTTCCCTGATGCCTCTTGGACTTTACAAGAGAAATAGAAGTCAAAATGATGCATATCTACCAAAAGCAGGAAGCCTCTGAGTGCAAAAGCTACATCCTACTATGAAGATCCACTGCCACTAAAGCTCCTTAATATAAGCAAGTTAGTGCAAAGGTTCCTTAAAGTTGCAGAGTCTCAAGTCTATTTTCTTAATAGAAATAATTGTTCAAGCAGCTCATGAAAGTGTGGGTAAATGTTGATGTTCAGTTCTAAAAGGGTAAGATGGAAAATTCCTTTTGTTATTGAACAATGTTTTAGCTATTCACGCAAATCCCTTATGCTTACCTGAAACAAGGAGGAAGATTAGATTGTTATACACATCTCCCATTTAACTAGCCTTGTACAGGAGTTTCACAGCTAAACTTCTCCAGTGTAAGTCCATAATTTAAATAACACTGGAACATTAAAACACATAAAGCTTTCCTTCTCAAGACCACAGGATCCCTTAAAGTCTAGATTCAAACACCAAGCCAAAGTTCTGAGAAGCCTAAATGTGACCATATTATTGATTAAAAATGGGGTTTTTTCACTTGTAACTCCCTAAGTCTGGTGCCTGCTTTGGTGCTAGCACACAGAATTATTTGACTGGGAAGCCATTGCATCAGAGTTGCAGAGAGGGTTTTCTATCATACCTGAAGCAAGTCCATGGCTACCTGAAGCTTTTCAGGCCATTCTGAGTTAATATTGTTCAAATTAAGGACACTTTGCTAATTTATTGGTAGGAATATTCTGATGAGTCATATACCAGTCCTGACTCTATGCTGGTGCCTTCAACACTCATGCCCTTCCCACTCTCTAGACTCCCCATCTGTATTTCACCTCTTAGCTATCAATCTTCCTTCTCCTAGTCCTATTTGTCTTTCTGCTTTCCTTCAAAATTCTTTCTCATTTCCTTTTCTTTGTCTTTCTTGACCTATTAAAAAAGAAATTGAACTAACATGACGTTTATAGCTGCTGTGACTTATATCTTCATGGTGGCCCACAACTCTTCCAAATACTCTGTCTGGATTGTTTTTATGGATTTATGGCACAGACTGTATTCCACTATCTGTGCAGTGTAGAAAAACAAGGCCTGATTTTTAAGGTGTCCTTTATGAATTGCAGAGAATTATTACTCATTATTAACCATATTAACATTTCTAGAGCATTCTGTCTCACTAAGATCTCGGTCCAAAGGTCACTGAGGCTAGAGGAAGGACTGCTGATGTGAATGGTCCTTACATTAGATCTGGGCACTGTGGTTGATGTAGTCCAGAATGAGAACTCAACACTTAGGAAGCTAATGTGCTCCAAATCAACTCTTTTGAGGATGAATCATCACGATACTCAGCTCTGCGCAGTGACATTTGATAATAGTGTTACAGATTTCCCAAAGTAGCCTTCTATATCTGCATAAAAATGTAAAGAAGCAAATACTGAACCAGCTTCTTGTATAATGAAGAGGGTGGAATTGTGCAGCTTTTACCACTGTGATTCTTTTATCTCCTTTCAATTTAACATTCAGAGTTGGTGCTTTTGAAATAGAAAGAAGTTTTCTTAAGGGATAACAACACTGCAGGGCTTGGAATTACACAACTGAATAAGAATATTGAGAAGGCTGCATGCATCTCCCAGACAAACACTTCCAAGTAACCATCATCAGCAACTGAACATAGTCCCCCAGCCCATCTTGGTGTGAATATGGTTTTCAGAATGTACTGGCTCATGCAACAGTGTTGCAAGAAAAATATTTGTTTATAGACTTTTAATAGTTTCTCTGCCACAGTTGCAAATTCTGACTTCATTCTCCTGCCCCACTAGGGTATTATTTGCTTATGGAGGAAGTACAGAAATACAAGGGAAAACAACCCATTAAACAAAACAAAACAAGAAGTCTATTGGATTTCATCACTTGGTATGCATTACTTTGTGGCTTTCCAAAGAATGATGTAAAAGCATCAGACCACAGTTGTCTAATATATCCTGCAAGTTATGGGATTTCAGATGGTCCGGTAGGTGCTAAGTTCTCCCAGGACCATGACCTGCTGTTGGAAGAGAAGTATTGCTGAGTTCCCTGAGGTTAGCTCCACTGGGAGGTGGAGCTCATTTGGCATTTTGTAGGTTTTGTGACAGCTGTTGTGCACAGGAGTCTCTCTGCCCAATCAAGCTTGGACAAAAAAGACCTGGGAAAGGCTCCCAAGTCTTTTGTATATGAAAGAGCTCAAAAGTAAGATTTTTTTTTTTTTTTTTTTTTACATGCCAACACAGGAAAAAAACATGAAATAGATGGGCACAGTTTGGGGAATGAGGTTTTATAGTGATGAAATCAGAGCAACTCCACACTTTAGGACAGTAGTAAGACAAAAATCCACAATGAAACACAGTCTAGTTAATGTGTGACTGACTAGATCTCAGTGATCACCAGGTCATTGTAAGTGTATTGGTGACTGTAAACTAATACTGGGAGTCTAAAAACTAGGATGGATGAACTGAAATGCCTGATTTAAAATGGAAGTATCCCTATATGCACACCCATTATTCAGGGCCATAAAGATGATCCGTGATACTGATTGTAAGGCTGTGATACAAAGGAGACTCAGTCAACAAGTTGACTCTGTTTTTTAAGTATTAGGGAATATAGGATTAAATAATCACCTTAGAAATTACTTGGGACATGGATTGGAATTCCACACGCTTTAGCAGTGCAGATTTTTAGTCTTCCACAACCCACAGAGGAAGGGAGATTAACAAACCTTGAAGGCATGCAATGATCAGATGTTCCCTCATAAACGTGCTACATCTCTGCATAGTTTGTAACATAAAGGTTATTTTTCAGATGTGGGAAACAACTCCTTGGAGCAGCTAGTCTGAGCATTCGCAAGAACAGGTGCTAATTGTAGTTTTACTTGGGTTTAAGTAGGATTTAAAAAAAGATTCAAGATGCAACCATGACCCTATAATAGTGACTATAATGGATTCAAATTCAGTGTCTTTTCCTTTCAGAGGAAATTACACTAAGTAACATTCGATTTGTAAAAATAGAGCCACATAAACATCAGCAAATAATTAAAAGCAAAATAAAGAGAGCTACTAAAATAGATAAAATGCTTTTTTATTGTTGTGGAGGATGTCTAAGGGCTACAAATCAGAAGTTCAGGCTAAAGAGATATTACTGCAAAAGATCCAAACATACCAGTATAGAAAATATTAGAATAAAGGAGGTTATTATGCATAAAAATGCATTAAAAAAAAAAAGTAAATTCATGCATAGGTGAGTAAATAGACAAGAATATAAACTTTTTAATATCAAATATTTAGCTAAAATATATATATATATGCATGCTAAGATATGCTAATGCAAGCAAGAAAGACTAAGAAACATATGCCTCTAAAGAAAGCAAAAAGCCTACAAGAAAGTCTGTGGGATCAAAAATCATCAAAGAGAAGCACATTGCAAAAATCTAGCCAACTTATTTGTATTATCATGTGCATCAGAAGCCAGAAAGTTTTCACATCTCACACATAGGGAATGAGCTTGAAAGATATATTACAAAAAAAGTGTCAGTGAAGGTGTTTCAGAGAAAATTAGTAATTCAAATTGTAACAAATGAGGAGGTAGGATTTTTTTAACCCAAAAGCTCTGAAAGAACTCAAATATGAAGTTGATTACAACTATTTTAGTTTGAATAATAGTTTACCTGACAGTCCTGTTTCATAACACAGGACTGAAAAATGGCAGCCATGACACCAGTCTTAAGGGATGCCTTGCAAGGGTGATTCTGAGAACTTCAGTAAAACTGACTTTAGCATGAGGAAAATGCTTAAAGATACAATAAATAGTAGAACTGAGAGACATGGAACAGAATTAGTTATGGAAAAAGCCCACACCTGTTAGCCCTCTTGAATCTGTTTTGAAGAAGTCAGTAAGCACACCAGTAGGTGGTGTTGAGTTCACTTGGTAGGGTTTATTTGTGGCTCTAAAGCATGTTGAAACTTCCAGCTCACAAACCTACCAGGCTTTCAGCTGATGGAAGATGGATGTCTTTTCTGGTTTCATAAGGCATCACATGATGACTTCCCAAGGCTCTTAGTGATATCCCTGTCTCTGCTAAACCAAATGGGAGTCTTATTAGAAGGAGGATAAGGCTGGGAGCTTTTGAGTTTTTTCTGTTCTGCTTATGCATTTGCAGTGGCACATCTTTCCTCCCCTTGTAGTGCTTCCATATGTACTTTATTTATTATCTTTCTTGTCCTCCTCTTATGAGTTATTTTTATTTGAATTCTATTTTTCTGTTGCATATCACCCCAAGTGCCTCTGCAGGAGAGTGGGGCATACTGTGCCCTTTGTAAATTAAGTATTAATTACATGATTAATTATTATTATGTTCAGCTCCCTGGAAGGTTTTACACAAAGACAGTTAAAATGCATGTATTCTCTAAGGTATGTCTGCAGAGTGATTATGGACTTCACGCTTATTCAAAGCTATTGATTTTTCTCATGTACTCTAGTCTATTATACCATATTCTGTTCCAAATAGACACTATTTTAAAATCTTCTTCTTCTTCATGATCAAGTTTTGTATAAAATTTTATGGAATGGAAAAAAGTTTCTCATGTGTATACAGAAATTTGTTTCCTGAAAAAAACCTGTTCCCTCAGGAAGCAGGGAAATCATACTTAACCTTTGTTTTCATTAGTTGCTCTATATTGCCATTTTGCTTCCCACACAACACCATGATGACATTAATGAACCTTGCAGGCAGTGAAATGATTTGTACTCATTGGTGAACTCATAAGAAACCTTGCAGGCATTTTTAAGCAATGTCTGCTTTGGCAGTTGTTAGTACCTCAACAGCAGCCTGGGGCCTTGGGGAGTTTACATTCTAATTTATTTTAGAAGTGCTTGTGGCCCTTTTGGATTTTTGTGCCTCCCAGTTTTCCTTCAGAAACTGAAGAGCAGCACCTGCATGTTGGAGGGTGAGTACAGCCCTCCCTGGGTTCAGAGACACCCGTCACGTTCCACTGCTGGGAGTTCACAACGCCAGGAGAAATGTCCCTCTGAACATTTTCTTCCATTCAGTAAAGCTATGAAGGCAGAGGTTTATGAAAACCCCAAAAGACAAAGATGAAGTGAGGGCTACGGAAATTCAGGGTGAAAGAAGGGTACGGACAGCTTGGGCTGGAGACCCTTCTCCATGGGGCTTCTCCAAGAGGAATTCTCCAACATGGCAAGCCACACTCTCGAAGACCAGAGGCACAGAAAATGGGATTTCCTGCACCAGAGAGTGTTTGGCTGCATCTTCCTTCTGTCTGTCTCAAGCACAGTTCTCCTCCTCCTCCCAATCCTCATGTGATGGTGGTGAAGGGGGAAGATAGTTAGTTAAAACATTCAATTTGAGAGAGCAGTTCACATCCTCAGTAGTACTGGGAGTTTGTCTATTCCTGTCACACCTAACTGCTACTCTCAGACCTTCATCGGCAATAATCAAAACAATACAAAACACACAACATCCCCTCCCTGGGGAGAGGGATGTTCTGATTTGTAGATTAGAATTATTTTTTTAAGCCAAATTGTCATCATTTCTATAAAAATGATCTTGTTTGACAACATGCAAGTAGAGAACTGTCTCTTCCTCATGCAAGAGTATGGATGTCATTTGCCTCACTGACAATTAACTCTCCATCCTAGAAGGAGAAATCCATCTGCTTGTATGTCTGCCCTTTAAACCATCTGACACTAGTATGTTTAGCTAAACCGTCTCAGCCCCATTTGTCAGCTGGAGGCTCTGTGTGATTCTTGTAGGCACATTAAAAGTCGTATTAAAACCTTCTTCTGCCCTTCCTGTAGGGGCTATGGACAGGTGACAAGGTGATGGACAGACACATTTTCTTTATGATACAGGTTCATTTTTTTAAAAGCTATTGTGCAAACTTTGGTTGTGCAGTAACAACCTCTGATTAAATCAAGCATTTTATTGCAAATCATGCAAATAGTCTTCTCCAGTTATTTGTGCATATTTACATGCAAAATAGTAAATTGTCCTATTACTAAGTGGGGTGTGGTATAGATTTTGTACATATATATACCAGAGCCATATGAGGCTTTACACTATTTGTCTCTTGTCTATGAGGCTGGAGAAAGTGGTTGCCTGTGCCTATGAATACATTCCCACTGAGACAAGCTAGAAGTGTGGTATCCAAGGCTGCCCTTTCATTCTGATAGCTGGACTAACCACTGCCAGGCATCAGCCAGTGCTGAAATGTGGTAAGAGCTACCCTCTGTGAAACAATGAAATACTACAATCCAGCTGTCACCACGGAGTCTGAAGTCCCATTACAGAGATGGAAAAACACTGTTAGAGGGAACAAAATAAGCCATATTTAGGTACTCAGTAGACCAAGTCACTGTCACCTGCAGGAAATCTCTTCGGCTGACCTACTTGTACAATGGGAACTGGAGTTCTGGTCTGGACTCATGCAGGGAGCCAGAGCAAAAGTGAAACTTCTTCCAGTCAGCTCTGACATGTGAATGTGAGTGCTGCTGGAGTGGGACACCATCAGTCCCCAGCTCACTCTCTCCAGCAGAGACAGTGCTGGGAAGGATGGTGGTAGGAGACAAAAGCACTGGGACTCAAGTGTTGAGCCAGCTGCCCTCGCTTGCCTTTGGTCCCTAGATTTGAGACACTGTCCCATTACACATCCTTCAGGAGCACATGAAGCACGATCCCAAAACATGCAGCATGTGCTGAGCACAGTTGCCAGAGGCAGCAAGTGGCAGGGAAAGAAGCGTGTTGCAGGCATCGCAATGAGGGAGCAGGATGCACAGAGGACCACGGTGATAAGTGATAGCAGCAATACCTCTACTGCCCTTCTCAGAGAGCACCTGAAGCTCTCAAAGCTCGGCACTGCTGGCACAGAGACCGTCCAAACCCCTGCCCCAGCTCTGCCCCTCTGTCAGAGGACTGCTGGTGAGCGGTCCTGCTGCAGTGCCACCCAGAAGCTTGGCACCTACCAGCTCATGCCACCACCTCAGTGGCACATCCAGGAACAGTGGCAGCCAATGGTGAATAGCGGTTCTAAAGCGGGGATGTTCATGGGCTCAAACTTTAAGCTCTGTCCCTAAAATGAATTGGAAGCATCTGGCTGTTTTGCTGTTGGTGGGTAATGATGCAGCCCCGTCACAAGCCCAGATGTGATTCTACATTCCTGCAGCTGTTCTGGTGGGAGTTTAAACACCCGAAACATCTGCTATTGGGAATCAGAGGCACGATACTTACATGATCTTTTAGGGCTGTTATTTTTGTATGTTTGCAATTTTGTCCTTTCCTTTGGAAAATACATTTTATTTATGTAACATTATTTTCTGTTTGTCTGGTAGTGACCACTCTCCCCCGTGAGAGTATTCCCACATAAAGTTGTTCCATGTGTCTGCAGCACCATGCATGAAATGCCCCAGATTCAGGGTGTCACAAATATGGTTTATGGGGGTTGTAGCTGCAGAACATTATGGTCTGTCATGTAAATATATATACAGGGATCTGCTAAAATGAAGTAATTACTGTCTGCTACATAAATATGTATTTAGACCATCTTAATAATACAGAAATGCCCATCTATCAGGTAATTACATATTTAGCCTGTGGGAGAAAAGGCTGTTTTGACATCCAGTAGTTACTTACATCCATTAAAAAAAAGTATCATCAAGAAAAAAGAGATGAGAAGCCCATACCACAACTTTACAACAACACTAAAGGGAAGATGAAAGTGTGCAGGAGAAAGTGAACTCTGGGCTGTGGGGAGGTGGTAACGCCTTATAATCCCCAGACTGATCTATTAAATTTTGCAGGGGGAAAAAAAACACAGTCAGACTGGGAGCACTAAATACCAGGATTAATCCTGAAGTGAAAGTTCATTATTATATTACTCAAACCCATTAGAAACAGATTTTCTAATGGAAATGCTGACTTTGCATTGTAACACAAGCAGTTGATATTATAATTTCTTATTTCCTGTTACCATGGACAGTGAATACTGTGGAAAGAAACAGAGGACCTGGAAAATTTGTATCATGAAGTGCCATTTGTTACCATGCTGTTAATTACAGTTTGGTTCTTACTACGTGGCTCAGCACAGGCTCGCCAGCCCCCTGCATCTGGAAGCCATCCCCTGCCTTCCCACTTCAGGCAGTTATTCCTACACCTTTTAGGTGCTGTGGAGGACTCACTACCCTACCAAGACTTCTGTGTGCTGATCAACTCCCAAGCACCCATGAAAGCAATAACCATCGTGCACCTGGTCCTCATGTTATTGTAGAGAAGTGAGACACAGGGAGGCCATGGTGATGGTCTCAGGGCCGGAAGGAGATCCATCTGTGTGGGACTGGCAGGCAGCACAACACTCAGAGGAGAGAGTGAAAAGCCAGAGTAGGAGGTAAGAGAAGTTGGGGACACCAAGGTGGTAGGGGCAGCAAGAGAATGGGGGCAAACGGCAAGGAATGAGAAGATGGTAAGGTTGGTCCGAAAAGGAAAGCAGGCAGTCTGGAAAACTGCTGCCCTCAGGAACCTTGCCTTATTCATGCACTGCATGGTGGGGCTGTCTGGAGAAAAGCCACTTCTGGACAGGGTAAGGCCTCTTGGGACAAACTGGGAAGCCTTCAATGCCCCAGCATAGGGAAGCAATGAGGTAATGGAACTGAAGAGGGAGACAGGGGAGTGGAGGGAAAGGCACATCAAAGATATCAAGCAAAAAACATTATCTTCTTTTGCAGTATGGGAGGAAGCCCCCATTTCACTTTTCCATATTTTCTTTGGATTGTTTTCAAGTGAGGCACTCTGGGTTGTGTGCTACATCTCAAGCAAAGAAACTCCAGCAAAGCAAGCCTGGCTCCTCACTTTGGCATCTCAGTCAGCAGTAATTTATATTGCTGTTCCTCCTTAATAAAATCCATCGTGCACTCCAAAAGAGTAACTAGGACACTTAGTTTTTATTCCACATGCATCTCATTTGTCTTCAGCAGGTTCTTCCATAATCTCATCATTATTGCAATCACCCTCTGAGGACAGCTGACTTGCATTAATCAGCTAGGCCTCTCATCCCTCACTAGATTCTTTACAGTTTTACTGTGCCCTTGGGCATCCTAACTTTACTTGAAAAATTAATAAACCTCCCCTCTCTTATCTTACCTTATTAATGTCTGTCTTTGTAACCCATTATCCCTGCATCTCTTCAGTGACCATTTGAGGATGCGGTTACCACCAAAGGATTGTGCCCTGGTGAGGCAGCACACAAGAGTGCCCTACATAATTGAAAAAAAAAAAAAAAAAAGAAGAAAAAAAAAAGGGGGGGGTGGAGGTGATGAGAAAAAGAAGGAAAAAGACCATGAAAACTTTCAAGTCCAACAGTGTTGTTTACAAGACAGAATAAAAATACAGAGGTTGCTAAGAACCCAATATTAAGACTCATCAAATAGTTCCTTTTTGCCTTATTCCTCATTTCATGTAAGCAGCCCCTGTCCCTGCAGTCCCTGCCATGCATACCACAGCTCCCACCCATCCCTTCCTGCTCCCCTTCCCTCTCATGCACCCAATTAAACCTGACTTGCTCATTTTACATGTTTTGAAATCCTGGTACATGAATCACTTGTGTTTGCACACACTTTATGTGGGTTGTTGGTCATGGTCTGTAGTTATACTGGCTGTCACCCTTGCTTACTTAAAAGTACAATCCAATTGAAAATAAAGATTTTGCAGGTTTGCTCATTTCACACAGTGATAGCAGCTGGTAAGTGTCTTTTGCAATTCATCAGAGGCCTCCCAGACCACCTGCTCTTGGCATCCTGCAAACAGCTGGCTCTGTGTAAGTACCATAAGCTATTATCTTACTCAATAAATAATGAAATAAAGAAAGAAAGCAGGACAAACCCATGTCTTTGTAAATAGCATATATTCATGACTAGCCACCTCTCCTGTTCCAGAGATGATGAAAATCAAGTTATGATCCTTTGCTGGATTTAGTAGTACCTTATGATAGAAGATGGAGACAAATCAACACCAATGCATGGGGCTCAGTATTTTCTTTCTTTTTCAAACCTGCTCTATTTCTGAAAAGGCCATAGGGAGCTTTTATGAAACTCCAGCTAATGTCACCAGATGTCCTACTATTGAGAGGTGACTCTCAGTCTTTGAACAACTGCCCCACTTAGATTTTTTTTTTTTAATGAACTTTTGTCCCTCTTTCTGGTTTCAAGCATAGACATGAGGTCACTTTCTCTTCCCAGATGCCTTGCTGCCCGTGAGGCTGCTGCCAGGTGTCTTCCAGGCTGGGGGAAGGGCTGCCAGCTTGTCCATCAGGACAAGGCTGGAGCTAAGCTCTGAAGGGCCATGGGCCACTGGAGCTGGAGCATGAAATGCATCCCTGTGAAGGAACTTCAGAGGTGAGAAGGAGGAAGTAGATGATGGGGAAAAGAGTGCCAAAGTATTCCCTCTGAAGACAAATAAAGGCTTTAATAGGAAAGTGTTGCATTTTGGGCACAAAGCCAGTATCTCATAAGGATTTTTACTTTTTAATCTATGAATTCTGTGAGGCGCATCTAACAGATTTCTTATGCTGCAAACAAAGGCAATAAATAAATGCAATCTGTTGCATGAATGATTTATATCAACACAATTTAAATTTAGTGTCTGATTTATCTTATTTTTTTTAATGGCCTCCTGTTTTATGTTTGCCATAAACTAAGGATGCGAGAGATGGCAGTTGGAGACTTGACTGCCTGAGCAGCAGAGAAAACTGGGAAGTTCAGTGTCTGCCATGGTTTGCAGACACAGAGCCACTCTTTCTCCCACAGAGGAAAGCCTTGCTCGGCAGGCTGCCTCATTCCCTTTAATAGCAGTCCTCTTGTAGGAAGGTATTAATCATTGTGAAAAAAAGATGTCTGACCCCAGCTCCTGCTATTGCAAGCGGGGATTGAGAGAGGAGCAGTTAAAAGCCTGCTTTTAGCATCCTGTAAAAAATAGACTTGTAATGGTTTTCAGAATAATTATTTTCTCCCTTTTGCCTTGCAATCACCCTCTGATATTTGCTATTGAAACTGCAGACCAAGGTATCATTCCCCCTCCTGAAATCAAATGGAACTGCTGGCTCCAAAAGTGGGGTGTAAGGGAAGGATCCTTTGTTTGATCCCATCTGTGCTAGGCAGTACGGCTGGGCTGGCACTGAGATACTTCAGTTTGCTCATGTCACAGATCAGTGGTGACTTAATACCTTCCTGACACAGCACACAGCCAGGAGGAGGGGGAGGCAGGTGCTCTGCCTCAGAAAGATGTCTCTGATGGGCCTCTTAAAATCCTATGACTGACAGGGCCATGCCACGCACTTCTAATTAAACAGTTAAATGTCCTGGTAAGTGAGACAAATGTTCATTACATCCTTGCAAGTTTTTCTGTTTCATTTCAACCTTCCTGCTTTCTTCTGGTTTCTCCCTCCTCTGATTCCCAAGAGCAGTCAACTCCAGAGGCCAACCCGCAAGTAAACATGAGATGCAAAAAACCTACCAGGCACTGACCTCTCCTTTTGGGAGATGCTGGGAATAAACAGCCACAAAGAGAAGTCTTGAAAAACACCCTAGTGTGGACAACATCAGTGGCTAATTTCTGCTAATGCCTTTCTGGACTGATTTCCAAGTCTGCAACCATCTTTTTGCAGACCATCTTTTTGGACCACTACCACGCCAGCAGCAGGGCATCTCATTCAGGGAGCATGGTCTTATGGAGGGAACTACTCATGCCAGCTTCTGCAGACAGTGGGGTTTTTTTGTCTAAATGGGAGTGAAGGAGCAATGAGCTTTGACAAGTGACAAGCAGTTTGGCTGCTTTGATGATTCTTGTGAGGTCTCAGGAGGAAAACAGCAGGATGGATGGCAGCACCTTTGTGGGTGTCAATGGGATCTGCAGAGCATGGAGAGAAAGATCTAAATCAGTCTCAGATACTGAATGTTTTGTGGGTCCTCTCATGTGGTATTTATATACTTTTGTGACTAGAGGGCTGAATACAGTCCTAATGAACATTATATGGTTTCTTGTGCTTGCACTAAACTGGAGCCTGAAGCAAGAGCCCAGACCTAAATGTTCCTCCATTCTACATAGCAGATTTTCTTTATGCCCTATATCTTGCAGCTTTTTCTCTTTTTGCCACTAAGCATTTTCTGAAACTTGTGGCTGGAAGCTATAGTTTTTATGATATTTTTAGTACACTGCATGGTTGTTTAAAGTGCACCTTATAAAACTTCAGTCCTCAGCCAGCTCCCTATAAACCGGTTCTGTTTTACATCAACAAGCTTCAAACCTTCCTTGCCATTTTTCACCCTCCTCTTTTAATAACAAGGCAATCTATAGCAACAATTTCTCTTGCATGTGGTGATGCAGCCTACTCAGAATTCAAGACAGGAGGCTTTTACTTTACTTTATTATTTCTCCAAGACTAAAATCCTCCAGATACTATTTTCATTTTTAAGAGCAGCCTGGGTAAGCACTGAAGATGGAATTAAGAATTTTGCTCTTGACAAAAAGAAGCTTGAATAAAATGAACACGGCATATAGCATAACCTATCCAGAAACAAAAAAAAAAAAACACAACAAAACAAAAACAAAAAAAAAACCCACAAAAAAAAAGCGCTAGTGATTCATTAGGAGCACAGGCCCAGTACATCATAACTTCATAACTCAGGCTCCAAATGTCCTGAAATACATGAGCAGTTCAGATCTCATTTCTGGTCTGGCCAAATCTGTCGTTAAACTGGTCTTTCGATATTAATTTTCAGGAGTTTGGCTTTGCAGACAGCAGCTTGTGTTTTTCTATAAAAAACTATGATAGGCAAAGCTCAAAGGGTTTGGCCTTTGGTTTACATCTGTCCTTCAATGGCAAGAATATTTCTTTTATAGTTAAGTGAACTACCATAAGATCTGCAAAACAAGGTTAGAAACACCACATTTTTCCTGATGTTATTGACTGCTTCTTTTCCATTAGGACAGAACTATACTAAGTATCCTCTTCTGTATAATACTGATGTCTCTAATACATAACAATACGTCTATTGGAGACTGCCTAGAGCACTCAGCCAAGAGCAGAGCATCACTGCAGCAGGCACATGGTATATATATGTAATAAGAAACTTAATGCTGTGAAAAAATACCCATCAGTGAATCCCATTCGTCACTCTTGCACCAGCCTCAGTGGGACTTGTTTTCTGCTTGGATGAGGAATACATGCTTTCAAAATTAGGAACGAGACTAGGGATGCCACAAGGAAAGTATTTTTACTTTCTTTGTCATGGTTATTGCTATTATTTTGTTTCAGTGTTATTTTTGCTGAGGGAATGGATATCAAACTCTCACTTGTGGATGTTCCTCCCAGCCTCTTCTGAATATCATATTCCACTCCAGAACTTCGGTGCTTACTTGCCTTTCTTCAAGCATCGTCATGCACAAGGCAACATGTTTTTCAAGCTGCCTCCATCTGCCATTGAAAGTCCCGTACTTTAGTTAAAAACTGAAAGTAAATGAAGGATATGGAGTATCAAGGGGAGGTAGCACTCAAGCTGATGGTGCAGCAGTGTTAATTACACAATACTTTCACTGAGCAATTCAGTGGTAATTCTTACTGCTATTCCTCCTTAATAAGATCCATTGTGCACCATAAAATAGTAACTAGGACACAGTTTGTATTCCACATGCATCTCATATCTCTTTAGCAGGTTCTTCCATATCCATAATCTCATCATTATTACTATTACCCTCAGAAGACAGTTGACTTGCATTAATCAGACAGGCTGCCATTCCCTTGCCAGATTTTTTGCAGTTTTATTGTGCTTTTGGACATTTTAATTAACTTGAAAAATTAATTAAAAATCTTACCTTATTAATATCTCCTACCTTCCCCCTACTTGGTAATCTATTTGATAATCTGTTTGTCATCACTGACCATTCAATTCTTGAATGGTCTTGTAATGGCAGAGAACACCAGAATGCCCAGGTACTGCTAAAATGGTAAGGCGACGCTGAGATGTCTTAAAGTGCTCAGTTTGGTCTTTTACTTAAAGTATACAGAACCCAAACCACTACAGCTCATTAAAGACAATTCCAATGCCCTTCCACTCCTGATCCAGCTTAAATGCTCAGATCTTTCTTCCATGCTTGTACAGTTGGTTGGAGACAGCCAAAAAACTGATTGAATGAAATGAAATAAAGGCCAACTCATTTAGAGATGCCATGACACATCCCTGAAACGGGATCACCAATCATACTAGTTAGAGTTTTACAATCTTCTTTATGAAAAAAAGAAAATTAAACAGGGAGCTATAGAAATTAATAAGGAGTCAATGGAAATGACTCTTAAAATATAGGCAGTTTAATAGAGAAAAAAATCTTTATACTGATATTTTTAAAATAAGCTACAGAACTCTGTAAAGAACAGTTGCCTCAATATGAAATTCTTTAGGGCAGTTTAAAATTCCCAAGAGGCTACAATTTTTTGTACAGAAAATCAGTGCTTGTCAGAAAGGGTATTTTTCTTATATTTTTGTGTTTTGTGCTATGCTTCTCTCAACTGCCCAGCACTATTCATATGATTAAATCATGAATGCGCTACCATGAGCAGGCCCACTGGAGACAGCTAGACTAACAGCAAAGAAGAACACAGTATGCCACCAGGGTGCACAGGCTTGTCCTCAAATTTTCTGTTTGAGGAGCCAGCTGGGTTCTCACCTCAGTTCTTCAGTTCATACAAAGTGTGTTGCCCAGACTGAAAGATTTGGAAATTACCCAGCAGATTTTTGATTCAGTGCGCCATTATTTTGAATTGTCTGCTTTCAGTGATCATTCAGCCATATGTCAGTGGAGTCATTACTTATTACCTGAGCTTTAAAACTCAGTGTTGTATCTTGATCTTTTGTTAAGAAGGACTAAGACACACCTGAGCCTGTTCTTCAGGTTTTTGGAATTTGAGTCCTCAAGCTGCTGAACCAATAAAAGATCGCTCCCCTCTGAAGGGGTCATCTCCCTTTTCCCTGGGAAGGAGAGGGACAACACCTGTTACCGTATTCATCCATACAGGGTTTGTATAAGGAAAATAAACAAATAAATGCAGGTTCCTACAGACATCACTTGTGATGCTGAACTTCTGCTAGAAAAAAATGGTACCTGCTGGAGACCTGGTGAGATTCAAGCTGTACTTTCCTAACAGCAATGAAAGTTTCTCCCATAGTAAAGGCATTTGGTTAAAGGCGTAGGGGATGCGGGTAGAATTCCACTCATGGGGATACTGTGTGTGCAAATAATTTAGGCAATGCTTGTCTCTGTTGCTTGCTTGCAATCAGAGCCACATAAGCAGCTATAACTAACACTACTGCTCAAGGGAGAGAACCAACAGCAGGGGAAAACTGATCATTGAGAATTAAAACCAAAAGAAAAGGTAAATGGTTCCCAACAGATAAAATACAAATATTCAGTGCAAGCATAGCACAACTTGCAACTCCTCCCGAGTAGTAAAATTCCAAGACCTCTCCATAAATGAGAATGATCCAAGAAACAGATATCCAAATTGTGTTAGCCCTTCCAAGAACAAGAATTTGTTTTTAAATTGCTGTTACACAAAGGCATTCAGCCACTTTTCACCCAAGTAAATACTCACTTTACTAGAAGACAAAGTAGTGACCAATATGGTGTAATCCCTAACAAAAAGCACTTTGAGGTAGTTTAAAGCCACACATCCTACCACAGCCAGGAGAGAGGCTTCTGAATTATTTAGTAACCATAAGCCTTTCAAAAGGAGAAGAAACTCATTGCCCAGTTTCATGGGACTAAGATGAAGTTGTGTGTGTAGGAGTATTAGATACTTATTCACCATGGCCTTTGATAAATAATTTACCAGTTCAACTGTGACTAACAAGATCACTGAATAGTGAAATCTCTGCAGTAAGAAAATAGAAATGTTTCCTCTGACGACTGCCCAGGTGAGGACCCAAATTCATTAAGGGAAACACAGGCTGCATTTTGTAAAAATCAGCCAGGTAGCTGCAGAAAGCTTCGTGTCAGTGGACAAAAGTATTCTGCTTCATAATTATCATAATGGATCCAGTCTTACCTGGTGTATGGTAAAACAGGAGATTTATTAATATAAGCCTGGTCTACTGGATCAAAGGGGCCATCTGCCCAGTACCACAGTGCTCTTCACACAGAGGTGTCAGAGAGATGAGGAAAGTGTCTTGTTCTTACAGTGCTCAAGTGAAAAGCATATGAATCCTTCTGCTCCAAACCCAGTCAGAGCACTTTCAGCCATGAGTGCAGAAGGGAAGGGAGTTCTCCACTAACACCGCTAAATGAACAGAGGCGGAATTTATGCGCATTCCTAAATAGTGTATCTTTCTCATTCTTTTTAAATAGATGGCCCAGAGGCTTTCTTTAAACCCCCTGTCCCACTCTTCTTTTGAACTAATCCCATTTATACTTTTTCAGTTGCCTGTGCACATTGTCAAGCAATAGTGACATCAAGTGGCCCAGCTTACCTGAACACTAGCATTTTTGTTTCCCTGCTCATCCCGAGGGCAGATATCGATCGTCATCAATCCTTTGTGTACACAGATCTGAAATAAATCCAGTATCAGACATTTATCCTGTGGAGGGTATTGCTCATCAACGTGATTTAAGTTATGTTTATATGTGAGGAAAGTATGATTTACAAGAGACCTTCCAACTTTTCATTGTATGGTAGTTTAAAAGTTCTCTATCAGAAATATACCTGTATAATACTGACAGAAAGAAGATTAAGAGCCACCTTCTCTCATCTGATCTATAGCACAGGTAGAGCAATGAAGCAGGAATGAGGATTATTTACTGTTTGTATTTCTTGAGTGTCTAGAATCCACTAACTGAGATCAGGGATATGTTTTGCTATACACTGCAAACACATGAGGAAAAACGTTCCCAGCACCAAAAGACCTTGTAGTCTCCCCAATGAGAAATGAAAAAGGCAGAAGCAGTCAAAAGGTAGAAAAGCACAAAACTATGAAGAGATAAAAGCAACACAACAATGAAGTCCTGCCCCACCAACATCCTAAGGAACAAGAAGGAGGTATAAACCCCTATTTTATGGTGACAAAACCCCTAAAAATATGGAGGTACCTGTGATGGCAAAACCACCACTGTTAGCTGAAGGTATCTGGCAATGGAACAAACTGCCAGATGAGATCAAACAAATCCAAGGTCTAAACATTGCCTGGGGCCAGAGCCAAACTTTCTCCTTTTCCCTAGTGATACCCACAAAGGCAGGTCCACCTCTGCTTCTCAAAAACAGCTGGAAATGTTTAGCTTTTCATTCAAATCCACCAGCTCTATGAAGATTTCAAAAAGATGTGCTAGCTGAAGAGTACAATTTTTTTCAAAGATATTTTCTGCATATCCATAGTAATATATTCAACTTGTTACTTCTCGTAAGCAGTAAGTCACCTGATACATTTGCATGGCCACAAATGCTATTTCAGTAAACTCTCCCTGAATTCTGAAAGCTTTCTGGGCCAAAGGATTAAATTCATAAAGGTATCCATTCCTCAGAAGTATTCTGACCAACATCAGACAGTAGGGCACAGAAAAGTGGTTGCCTGGCAGGAGGCAACAACTCCATCACACACATTTTCATCTAAATCACTTATGAGCCCTAGCAGCTTTAACACACACCTTCAGTACCTTTGGCAAGAGGGCTTAGCACAGCATATCAGGAGATTGAGCATGTGCTAGTGTATGACCTGGAGATGTCAACATAGAGAAACAAGAACAGATGCTCCTAAAAAGAGTATTTTTCCTCCTCACGCCTTCATCAGTGTCTGTGATGCTGTATGTGAAGCATACTTCGCCACTCTTTCAGAGGTACCTCTGAGTTTCAGCAGCAGTGGACAAGGCTGCAAAACAAGTTGGGGGAGATGATACCATGAGTATGCCAGTTTTCGCCTAGTAGTGACAAGTGTAAAATGGTGGAAAACACAAAAGAACATGTGTAAAAAGGATGGATAAGAGTGGTACCAAGGAGGAAGTTACATGGTCAGGGATGCTTTTGCCTTCCACCTTAAGGGTAGTGGTCACAGCCATATGACTGCACAGCCTCTCTAGTCTGACTGCACCTGTCCAACCTCCAAATTGGTGACTGAGCACATAACCAAGTCCCTGACTGCTAGAAGGGCTTGAGGCCTCTCAGCGCACCTTCAAGGGTACTGGTGGGACATGCTGGTTAACTGGCATCTGCCACTGATTCCTCATCTTGTGCTAAAATCACACCTTCAATTTCCTGTGGAGGTACATTTATGGGACTGTTTGGTTCCTTCGCATCAGAAGCGTAATATGAGGGAGCTGGATTTCCTTCTAGAGGAAAGCTTAAGGGGTTGGGTTGACCATGGTCTTGTCCCATGTTTCATTCTGTTTCCTGAAATTTGAATAGCCAGATTCCCATTTATTTCCTCCTTTATTGAGAAGTTAGCTGGTTTGCATGGCAGTGTCTACTGGTAGAGCCCATGTATGTTCCTGAGGTCCCAAGTCCAGCTGAGCAAAGCAGTAGTGTCTCATAGCACACAGCAACAAGCTGCACACCCAGAGTGACTTGTATGGCACATGCACAGCAAACACAGTGCCCCAATGGGGATAAGAAGCCTTTGGAGCTGGGAGGCCCAAATTACAGGTCCCACCACTCCATGCTGTAAGACACCCCTGGTTATTGCTGAGTTACAGGTGCAAGCAAGAGAGGAACATGTTCCTTGTTATTAGTTATTCACCATGTGTGCTCCAACATTCATTAGTCTCCTGTTTAACTAGAGTTATTCAAGTAAGGAGCAGAGACAATACCATATGACTCGTGTGAACACACACACCCCATGAATAATGAATAGTGAATAGCCAAAGTGAGCCTCTCACTGGACAGAAAATGCTTTGTCCAAGCTGTTTAACAAATACTTAGGAATAATATTCCCATTGACAGAAATTGGATCTTGTTGAGGATAACTGATGAACGTGTGTAAGAAAAAATCATGCACCCCTAACACTCCAATTTACTGGATTTACTCACAGTGAGTAATCTCAGTAGGCTCTACTTTCCTGCAGCTATGGGAATCCTCTCTTGGATCCACAAGAGGAGGAAATACAGCTTTATGTATCTATACACTATCCTTTTTTTTGTTGCTGTTATGCTTTTTGTAGTATGCTTGATAGTGGTTGTACTGAAATAATTTCCTCTGACAGCAGACTGTTAAGTGGAGGCACAGCAGAAAAGTAGGACAGTGTTGCAGCCACGCAGGGGCTCATTCTCCCTTTCAAGTTTCAAAGGGAGGGATGTTCCTTTCAGTAGCAAGCTGCCCAAATAGGATGCGGGGACTATGCAAAATGAATGGAGATGCCCAGGCATAGACTCACTCCATCATTCAAGTCTGTTAGGGGGTGACATTTACTCTGTCTTTCTCATGTTGGGTTGTCATGTTGTGCTGAATTCAATACTTGACCCAGAAATGAGAGGTGGCAGGATCAGAATGGTGAGACAACGAACAACGAAGGTTACATGAGCTGGAAGTCATCTCTTACAAAGCAAAAAGATAAGACTAAAGCTAGCTATATGTCCTGGTTATTATACTAATAACAGGTAGACTGGGCAGATATGCCCGGGTTATGCATGAATGCATTGGATAGCAGCTTGAAAACTGCCCCATGTGTTCTGCCACGAAGTGCTGTGAGCCTTGAGTTAATTCACATAGACACAAGCTGAAAGTGAGGAGCTGTAGCCACAGCTTGATCCTAACGTAAATCTTGCCTCACCTCACCAGAAGAATCCAAAATAGTGTTATAAGCCAAATTTTCACATTCTTTGCAGTCTGGCATAGCACCTATCATCATCCTTGAAAAATACATAACTTACCAGAAATAGAAATATATAGACCCAGGATGCCAAAAGAATTTGCTCTTTGCAATCGGGATCGACTTTCATTCTTAACACATCTCTTTGGTCCTTTTAATCTCATATTGCTCTGTTTTGTATTTTGCACAGGAGCCATGAGTAGTACTGCAGATAGAGAGGAAAATCCCATGGTCATGTTAAAAAAAAAATTCCAGATGTAAAGCAAAATGGATTAATACACTTTTCTACAAAGTGGTAAAATGAAAACACATCTGATGGACTTCCACACAGCTTGCCTCAGGCAAAGAGCATTCCATTAAAATAGAAATACATTTGGTTAGAGCAAATTAAATGTTCCCAAGAAGGAATAGTTTGAGGTCAAAGGTGAAGCCACTTTACTTGCACACATGTTTTCAATCTGCTTGACCTCTGTGATCAGCAAAGCTCAGATGTGCAAAGGGGAAGAAGCTTAAAAGAGATTGGGAAGAATAAAAAAATAAAATACAAAGAAATGCATAGAAGATTTGCATAACATAGTTGTAAACTCTCCATACTAAAAGAGGAAAAGTTGTGAGTAGTTTTTCTGTGATCCTTCTCTGGATGATAAAAGACCTGAAAGATCTTGACCGTATTGCAGAATATTTCTTCTCATCAGCTGAGACAGAAAGAATCACTCTTAAGCTGTTGTGGCAGGGATTTGTGTAGCTGATGATGAGCACTCCTGAAAAGACTCTAGGAAGGTGGATCAAAAAGAAGAAAAAGAGCAAGTGAAAGACTTTCTGTTGAACCATTCTGTGTGCTCCATTTCATGCATGCTTCCTGCTGAATGTGCTCTGGCTGCTCTCTTGCATGCAGGATTTTGTGGCAGGTTAGTGCCCAATAAATGAGGAGACTGTGACAATCAGGCAGAGGATAGCATCCTGATGTGTTGCCAGGTGGCAGCTTCCAACACAACCTTCACTGTGACTTAAATCCACCAGGGATAAGCAGTCCATGCCCTGTCTTCTCTATGAGACTAATCTAACATAAGGTCTTACTTCTCCACTCTGGATTGTCTCCCTGGCAGACAGGGGAGACATGTTGAGCAGAGGCAGGAAAAATGAGGTTGTGTGTTTTGCCTCTCAGCTGCCTCCCTTCCTCTCCTCTCTAACAGATATCAGGAGTCAGGGTCTCCTTCAGCACAATGTGAATGTTTTGAACCCAGGCTCAAGTATGTCCAAAGAAAAGCAAAAAAAAACTCACTTCAGTTTTTATAGCCCAGAATGCTACAACTACAGACTCTTTTATTGCCAGCCATGGGCTTACAATGCCTGCTAACACTGCCTGTTCACTGCCCTGCCAGGGAGCATTCAACCGGCTTTCCCCTGCAGCTCGTGCTTGAGAGAGGAGCCTCTCAGTGGTGGCTGTGCCTCATGGCTGAGCCTTAATCAGGTCAACAAGAATGGATTTTGCCTCACACTCCCAATGGAAGGCTGTCACTTGAGTGTGGACTAGAAATCCAGAGAACTTTTGGAGAAACAAGACTTACCCAGGAGACACAGTTGGTCAGATGGCTATTTTGAAGCCAGTCAATTGAGCTACTTGATATTTCCCAACTCATCTCTTTGCTATGGATTAGCAAATCCATTGTCCCCTCTCCATCTATGACAGCTCTATTATTGCCTCTATCACTGCAGGTAAAAAGAAAGGTACTTTACATCTTTCTTAGGTTATTACTGCAGATTGTTCCATGCAGAATGCTGCAGCTGCAGGTTGCAGCTCTGGTGGCAGCCCCGGTGGCTCACTATCCACCCACATGTTTGCAGGCACCAGTGTGGCCATTGCATCTGCTCTGCAGAGCCGCAGGCTCAGCTGGGGGCTTGGGGATTGTGGACCCATCTGGGATCACAACATTTGAGTGGCATTTCCATGGAGACTTTCAGCTTTCATCTTCCCAGCTGCTGCAAGGCAGCAAATAGCCACAAATGCATTTTTCAAAACGGGTATGTGTCTGCATCTCTAGTAACTCCTGATCCAGAACAGCAGCTCTGTGTTTGTCACAAATCCGTGTTCTCACTGCTTCTGAAATCCCAAAGCCAGTGTGAATGAAAGGACCTGAATAAATGTCAACTATATGATATGGGTTAAAATCAGCTGAAAATCTGGAAGGCAGTGTTCAAAATGTGCACAACCATCTAATGCGCTTCAGCTGCAAATCAATCCCAAACTTCTGACCAAAACTGCCCCTGCTTTGAATCAGTCCCAAAGCGCATCCCCCAGAGCTTTGGGGCAGTGGGGATCTTGAAATCAGGCTTGAATAATCTGCAAGCTCAATGCTATTTACAATGTACTCAACAGCAACAACATAGCCAAAAGGGATTTGCTGCACCTCTCGGAGTAGCCAGGATTTGGGAGGTCAGCCTTTTTATTAACAGGCAAGTCTGTGCCATGTGAGGAACAGCAGAATTTACACTTGCCATCTGCGAAATGAATTACATGTTCCAGGCATCTGCAGCTTCATAAATTATAACACAGTGTCAACAGTGCACCTGTGAGGAGATTTTAGACAACAGCAGCAAAGAAACTGCCAGTGTGCCAAGGGGATGCACAGGCGGGAGCACTGGGAAGGCATTTGGCTGCTACCTGCTTCAGCTTGCCTAAGCTTTTCCCTCCTGCATGCCCAGCCGCCAGCAGATTTGCACCACTGAGAGTCACCGAGAGTGCACACTTTTATCAGCCTTTTAAATGCCGGGCTCCTTTCTGTAATTAGGTGTGGGGATGAGGCTCTGCTTGGCCTTCCTCTGTGGTCCCCCTTGAGCATCGCTGGTGAGGGGTCCTTCTGGGAGAGGTGGGCAGGCAGTGGGGCGGGGGGGCTGGGGTTTTGCATATGAGATTAAGGACAGAAGATCCCGTTCGTTTCCCTTTTATCTGTCTGTGTGCTGTAGCACTGAAGTCTCTGCTTTCCCTGTGTTGTATTCAGTGTGCAGCGTGACTCATCTGCAAGCGCAAATTACCTTGCTAAAGTATTCTTAGGAGAAATAATTAGCCACAAGCACCTCCTCTCCAGCCTCCTGTATGTGCCTCCGGGGACTGGGGCGCTTGACATAAATCATTTAGTCCCGAGCCCTAGCACACACCTTTCCCAAAGGACTCCATAATTGGCAAAGTAGTTGCCAGCCAGGTTTAAAGTGATTTGAAATTGTTTTCCATACAGCCTTGCTGATAGCAAAAGGTTTCCCCCTTTCCTCAAGCATGAGTTACAGTAACATGATTGGATGTAACCCGTTATTCAGTTCAAGCTGTGATTCTGATACGGTATAGACAATATAAATTCCCCAGAGCTCTGTGAGGCCACCTCAATGGTCCATTTAAGTCCAATTCAATTAGGCTCACTATAGTTCTTAGGATTTCTTAGGTATGTTTGCAGCAGCCTTGGGGTTTGAATGTGAGAACAGTATTCATCTAGGAGTTTTAAATTAGGTCTCAGGTGTCATCATTCTAAATGAATTATTACAGTGGTGTGTTCATGCCATTACAGGTAAGGTTATGTTAGTATCTCCACTCAGCCATATTAATGCACTGAGGGCCAGAGCTTGGTATGTAAGGTCCTTGCATTACAGTGTCTTCTTTAACCTCTTTTTCAAAATAATCAGGCTGCTGGGCTCCAAGCTGTATTTAAAATACATGTAAATAGCCTGTTTACTTTCAGTTTCTGACTGTCAGCAATGTGAATTAGAAGATGCTCTTGCACCCACAGCACTGCCACTGCACTTCCCTCCACAGAGAGTCAGGGGAAAGGGACTCTGCCCAGCCTGGCTCGCTCTCACTGCCTGTGGCAAATGGCTGGGCAGTGAGGAATGGAGCACTGGGGTGGGCAAAGTAACAGGGGGAGGACTGCAAACCACTGCCTTGCTCATGCCTTCCTTTCAGCCATTGGATTTTGGAGTCCTGGTTTTGTTTTAATTCCCTAGCCACAGCTTATTTTGCTTTCCACAGCTTTTCTGCATTTGTGTCTGCATCTGATCTCTCTCTGGTATTTAATGCTCCTCTCAGTGCTTTCAGGAATTAGTGTGGTGAAGGGAGGGAAGCACTTTAGCAGCCCAAATGGCCCCTCCACATTTCATGTCTACAGATGGACACCATTTGGTTCCTTAAAACAAGGCAATGCAAATGCCAGGTATGTAGATGAAGTTTACTTCAAAGAAGGGAAAAAGAAGAAGCAGAGAAGATGCTTAATTTTTAGCAGGGAGCTCTGGAAGCCTAACTGGCATTTGGATTGAATCCTGAAACCAGTATTTAAAGGTCGAAGATAGCACGTCTTTATTGGCCTACATGTCGAAACTCTTTTCATTGTTTTACTCTGGTCCCATCTAGTGGTTTCAACAGAAAGTGATAGCCCCTTGGTCCATTGCTGTATTAACCGGACAAGTCACAGTCTTGCTAGGGCTAAACAGAGAAGGGGCAGGGGATATTTCACAGATGGAGACCTGAGAAACAAAGCAATCCGTTGGCCTTTACATAGTTTCACACTGGCTGTCAGGTCTCCTGGATTCAAGCCTCCTGAGACCCATAGAGCACTTTCTGGAAGAGCATCCCACCCCTTACAGTCATAGCCTTTTCCTATTGTTTTATCCTAGAAATTTTACTTAGTTTTTTTTTCCATTCTGATATGCTATGTCTTGCCCCTATGCTCCTGGGAGAAGCATGTCAATATTTTGCCTGTGTTAGGTAGGGGAATAGTCAGAAGAAAAGACTCAAACTCTCTTTCCTCTGCTCTCTGTCATATCTTTGCTAGGGCAGACTGTAGCCCTAAGGTCCTTCCAAGATCAAATAAATGCCTCCAGGAAGAAAAGATCAAAGGAGAGAAAAGCTTAAGAAGTCACTAGTCTGGGTATTTCCTTCGATTAGAGTGGTCCATCATGATTCAAGAAGTCTCCTGAGTTGCAAAAATTAAGGGGCAAAGTATGTTTCTCTGGGGACAGAGGCCCCTAGGTGAGGGAGAGCATCCACAGGGCAAATCCACACAGTAAGGACTCACTTTTCTCTTCTCCCAGCCATCTAGAAAAGAGTCAGACCTTACCCACAAGACCAACTAGCAACTTTAGAACCAATTATTTCCAAGATTGTGGGCGGTGCAGCACTAGCACATGCTACTGGTCACCTCACAGCCAGAGTCCCATTCTGGCTGAGCACAGAGACATGGGGTCTGGGAAGGTCATGGTTCCTTCAAAGGCATTTGGGGCAAACACTGAGGAATGGCTCCACAGTTTCTAGACCTGAGCTGATATATCCTGACTGCCTTATTATGCCATAGGAGCTTTTCTGGGGAATTGACACTAACTGGGGGATGCCTGCACTGTGCATAGATGATCACTTAACTAAACAGGTTAGATCACCTGCTAGGTGCTGGGTGTTTTCATTCATTTTCTTGTAGCCAGCTTAAATTTTCAAACCTAAGTTTTGTTCCTTCACTTTTCCATGACATCTTCCTCACTCCTTTTAATACTGCCATTATCAAAGTATGGTCAAGGTCACTTCAGATTGTCACTCATGGGTCTGCCCTTTGTTTGAGGAAACCCAAGGGAATTAAATCCAAATTACTTAGTCACGTATGTACATATCTTATTGGGTTAAGACTTCAGTGAAAGGGAGTGTGATAAAAATAAATATTTCCTAAGGAACAAATATTGCTTTGCAACATTTTACCTTGTTTGCCAGAACATTTTTTCAGGCAAAGCCTATGCCTTCCTGACATTTTATTAAAGTAATTAATTTGTACAGATGTATTTGCTTACCATTCAACTAAATTATTTTGCTAGAAACACTTTTGGAAGTCTTTGCAGCAACTGTACAATGAAGATCTGATGGGAAAACAAGAGATGCCTACTATATACCTGAGGAAAGGTAGGACATTTCACATGACAAGACAAATCTTGACATCCCTACAGAGCTAATCTAAAGCTAGACTGGCAACTGGGAGAAAAAAAGCTTCCCTAAAACACAAATGCACAATAGCCCTATTTTGGACTCCCAGATCCAGGAATCAATCCTCATCCTTGAGCAGCTTCTGTTCAGAACAAATATTGGAGAGGAGGGAAAGAGAAGAAAAATTACTTTCCCATTGTCCCTCTGCTTGCCTAGCCCTACAGCCTGCTGCAGCCTAACCTGTTCCTAGACAAAGCAGAAGTATCTCCAGGCTTGCCTAACGTTTTACTGTCTGCAATCATCCCTTCTGGACAGACCCACTGATCTGAGTTCACTGGTGTATGACAACAGTTGTCTGCCCCAGGAGCACCTGAGGGCACTGCCCAGCTCCCTCACTGGGCAGCCCAGTTGCACCCCAACCGCTCATCTGGCCAAGGCCAGCCACATGCTGCTTTTCTCAGGCTTTGCTTACTCCAGGAAGCAAATGCAGGCTGGGGATGATGTGCTTTCTCTGGCCCTCTTCCTGGTATCCTGCAGCTCAGCCTTCCTGTGCCGCCAGTCCATGAGATGCAGCCTACTGCTCGTGGCTGGACTCCCCCTGCCCTCAGACCTTTGCATGCAGGGAAGAGATTAAGTCTTTACTATATGGGACTTTGCTATAAGGCACTGGTACAGGTTGCCCAGGGAAGTCATGGGTGCTCCATCCTGGGAAGTGGTCAAGGTCAGGTTGGATGGGACTTAGAGAAAGCTGGTCGGTCTAGTGGGAAGTATCCCTGCCTGTGGCAGGGGTGTTGGAACTAGATGAACTTTAAGATCCCTTCCAAAAACTGTTCCATGAGTCTATGAGGTGAGCGGCCACGGGAAATATCAAAGACACCGTGAAGCTACCGCTGGGGGATCCTGCTAATTTCTTCACGGTTTCCTTCCACCATCAGTAAGTAACAGACTGATGCAAACACTGACGCCCAGCACCGACGCCCATAGCATCCGTACCCCACATCTGCAGCATCTGCACGGACCCTTTGCGTGAGGCAGGGCTGTCCGGAGCCACCCAAAGCAGCAGATCCCGCGGTGAGTATGAAAACCCCTGCTCCGCCACCTCATTGCCGCCATCCCTCCTCGCCCGGGGCTGCCTGGAAGGTTTCCGCGGAGCAACAGTGACATCCAGTGGCCTCATCCACCCGGCCGAACCGTGGGTTTCCTCCTGCAGGCGCAGCTCGGGAGCATTACAGGTGCTTTGCCTTCGTTACGGAAAAAAATGATGCGCGGAGAGCTGCACGGGCTGCTGAGAGCGCAGCCCTAAAGGACGTGCAGGGCTCGCTTTCCGGCTGCAAACCCGCTGAAGGCAGCTAGAGAGTCGCAGGTCAGTCAGGGCAAATCAACTTCTGTGAAGGGGAGAGCGCATTTCTGAAGGGGAAGGTCAACTCTATGCCTCCGGCCACTAACCACCCCCCCAACCACAAAAGGGATGGAGTGTAGCCCCACATGAGTGAAATTGGTGTGGTGGTGGTTTTCCATCCCCTCGTTTCAAACCTCACAACTGTGCTTGTAAATTTTCCAGCCACAGGTCAAAGGACTGAAAAAAAAAAAAAGGCAAATGCTGTGATTCTCCTGCCCATCACTGGAACCTCAGCTCCACAACAGTGAGTGCTGGGAAATAGGCAAAATCAAAGGGTCAGTGATGCTGCAACCTCTCTGACTTCTTTTCCCCAACAGTCCAGCTTTAGTGTAAATGATGACAAGAGCTACCCTTACAAAACTGACCTGAGGCTAAGTCTGCACTGGAAACCTCTATCTGTGGAACCACATTGGTTTAAGCAGTGACATTTTTATTCCTGTTTTTTATTCCTGGTAAATCCCTAGAGTAGGATTAGCTATACTAGTAAAAGTTCCTGTGAAGGAGTGATGACAGGCAAGTTTAACAGGCAGTAGACTCTGCTCACTAGCAGTGCCTGGGGCAGCCCTAGCTCAGGCTCTGTGGCCTTTTCTCCTGACCCTCCTCCCTCTGAACCTCAGCCCATTGCCCTTGAGCTGTGACTGTGCTGGTGGGCTCTGCAGCTGTGCCAGCTCAGCTCTCCTGCTACAGAGTGGTCCTTCATCATCACCCTTGCCTGTAAGATCCCTTATATAGCAACATCCCAGTATTTCCAAGAATATGCATTTACTGGCAACAGTACTGGTTACAAGTGCTTCAAGGTAATTTGCCACAAGTCCTACACCAATCTTTCCTTTCATAATATCTATAATAGTAAACGATACTCAGCAGGTGGAAAAATGCCATCATAAAGGAAAGAAGGGCTCCATGCATCTGAGTCTTTGCTTGTGCATTAAAGATGAGGGACTAGAATAACTACAGGAGAAGCTGCTTCCCAATGTCATTATCGTTGGCTGTCCTCTAGATATCATAGCTGCAACATTTAAGTAAGTTACATGGATGCTGAGAGAGGAATCCATGACCCATGAATGTTGAGAAGTGGCTTCTTGGTCCCTGAGAGGAAAAAAAAAAACAGATAATTAATTAAGGTAAATAGTAGCTTTATTTCTAGCTTTTCCAGTTGCTCCAGGGACATTTGGAACTGTCAGTGAATTGGAAAAAAAATCAATAACTAATCAAGAAGTAAACATTTGCTGTTACAAGTCATGCCCTGCAACTTCAAGCCCCAGAAAGGGAACCCTCTTCCTGTGAAATTTCCATCCCTGAGGCTGGCTGAAGATATTGACAGGATGTTAGTATGGTCACTTCTGCCTGCTACATGGTAGATGTGAGGAAGGATAGAAACCCTCCTTCTATAGCCCCTCACAACAACACCTGGGATATCCTCCTCGCCCAACCTTACTCCAGCCCTACTCATGTCTCCTAATGATCATTTTCTTTCTAGAAATCCTGGAAGTCATTTCCTCACTAGCAGTGAACATTCTGGGTATGTAATGGGTACCTGCCATGGGCACCTGGGCAGAGCTGGACCTATCCTGGATGAGATGGGACCAGTAGGTGACTTTTGGCACAGGACATCTTGCAAAGGTGCCAGTTCCAGAGGCACGTTTGTGGGTGCAAACCCAGGACATGAAAAACTCTCCTTTCCTAGAATACACCGCACTGATGTTCTAATGATAGAATTACTTTGTACCACTGCCAGTTTTGTAGTTACCAATGCTGTCTGCCCTGGCAGGCAGAGGGATATGCTCCCTATCCTCATAAGGGAACTTCCATTGCAGAGCACTGACAACTAGCTGTTCCATGTGTGGAGGCCGAGGAGGAGGAAAACAGACTCTGTTTTCCCATCCCTCACTTGGCAGCTGCAGTAAAAGGTGGACTGACAGAGCCTGTAAGAAAAACCTTCTCACCCAAGTTTCTTGTTTAACAGTGTTGGCTACTGCTGCAGCATTCCCTCCCCAAGCCTAACAGGGAAAAACCCATGGGAAACCAGCTGCTGCCAGGTGTGCAGCAGCTCCAGCAAGGGGCCTGGGTCAGAGGCAGCAGTGGTAACGTGCCAGGACTCCTGTAGCTGGGGTACAGCTGTCAGCACTAGAGGTAGGTGCCAGAATTACACCAGCACCTCATTAACCTGGAGAGGCAGCTCTGTGCAGAAGAGGAGGAAAGGATGACTGAGAAGGGGGAGGCCGGGCTGCTGCTCGGGTGTCAGAGCACAGGCAATAATTGAGAGCTCCATGCTGGCAGGCAGCAGCGAAGAAGAAATCCATATACTTGTCCTCCCAACATGAGGAAAGAGCCGCGTGGTTCTCTAACAACCTCATTTTGGCGTCTTCCTTTTCATGCATAATAGCTACCAGCAGCAGCATCTCCTGTCAGTTGCTGACAAAGGATCCCACCTGGCACTGTGCAGATGCTGCCTCACGAATAACAGACCACCAGGAGAGGTGTTGAGTGCTGGAAGATTTATAGGAATCAAACTCTTCTTTGTAAAAGAGAAAAAATGGGGGTGGCAAGAAAGACCTGATGTGAGGAAGTACAATAAGGGAAATAAATCTTATAGGAAAGAAGATGGCAGCCCAGTCAGGCTGGTGTGGTAAGTTATAGCTCTATGCAGATTTTGGTCCCCTCTGCTGTTTTGGCCCTGCACTGATGCTGCTTATTAGCCCTGGGGACCAGAAGTGGGGATGTTATGGGATTCTACTGAAAAGTCTGTAAAGTCTATCCCATTTTGGTCTTTGCTGTCATGATCCTACTGACTCTCTCCTGGTATATTTAGGCCAGAAGTCCTTCACAAACTCATGATGTCCCACTGAGGTTTGAGTGGGGAACTCGAAATCCTTTGCTTGTGTATGCAGTAACTTGCAATTCTTGAATAAGTCCATATTCTGCTTGGTCTGGCATCAAGATAGTGTTTCAGCAGTTCTGTCCTCTCCCCAGGTCTCCCCAGCGAAACTCTGCAAATCTGCTGACTTCTACCCTGTTCTATCTTCTGCTTTTATACTATGTCAGGATCTTCAGTCATGGATACTGCCTTCAGATGGGGGTGTGAATTTCCACATAGTTCCTACAACTCCTTTTAACTCAAAATATCTCCAAGTAGTTGTCTTTCCTTTCCTCCAGGAAGGGCCAGTAGATAAGAAGAAAGACCCATGCCGTGGTATTTCACCCAGATAGTTCTCTATCTTTCCTTCTTACCAGTTTAAGTTCCAAAGGGGTTTTTCTTGCCTCTAAATGTCGGTAAGTATGGATGTCAGGTAGCCCTGTGTCTATGACCACAGACACTACTCTACAGTAAGTCTTCGTTTTTCACCTTTTTGTCTCATGGAGGCACAGCTTCTCTTGTTCACCTAGCAGACTGAGTCATCTGACATCACATTTGCACTTTCCTAGAGACCAGCAGGCTTCAGCTACTAAGCCATCATCATCCAGCTTCCCCCTATGGGCATAATATGCTAATTTATGCCTACAATCAAGCATCTGTGATACCATTTGTGCTGTAGATACTGTGGAGGGAATTGATGGTTATTCAGATCTTGTGTTAACTGAGGAAAAACTGATTTATTTCCCCACTGAGTGGAGCACTTACTAAAACCAGTATGGATGAATTCTGCTTTTTCAATGTGCCTTGGCTGCATGCTAATAGTTTGGAGTCTAGGTGACTCATTCATTGGAGAAACTTTGCTCTCTGAATTATTCACTTATTCAGCCTACTAAGCCAGATAATAGGAGATGGCAAAACCTTTCCTCATCTCTCAGACAGTATATTAATATCTTTTAAACATTCATACTCTGCCCAAATATATACATTTCAAGACTTATTTTTTCCTGCGTTCTTTTACTTTGGTTGATTTGATGCTCTTTTATCCTAACTTCAGTTTTATCATGAGGGTTTGGATGGGAATAGAGCCATGCTTCCACACAAAGCAAGAAGATGAGTTCCCTTTCTTACACAGACATTTTATGTGTGCAGATGCTCAGCATTTATCCCCTATGATGGGGAACAACAACAGCTCTCTTTCTTGTCCTATAGTCATTGTCTGTGTCTAAAGATACAGTCACTTCAACTTTATTTTAAAACACAAAGAACTCTGTATGAGTGGATTCACCGTCATTTACATAGATTACAGTAGCTTTTTTTCTGAGTTAAAATCCAATATACACATTACTTCTTGTGTGTATTCAAAACAGATTTCATGGTATCTTTCTGTTTGTCTGCCCTTTTCCTTACACTGATCCCCATTTCAAATTGACCTCCTGCCTTAAAGTCTTTTGCGGCACCAGGGCCAAACTTCTAAACCGCAGTCCCCTTCTGCTGCCCTCCTCATCCCAAGAGCCCTGCTCCTCTGTCTGCTTTGTTTCCCATTCAAACCACAAGAAGCAGATGAACCTACTGCTCCCTCCTCTCTCCTTTTCATACCTTCTTCTGTGCTGATCCCTTCTCCTGGAGCACAGTCTCCCCACCACAACACTGGTCACTCACTGTGCGCACAAGCTGTTTCCAGCTCCTCCAGCAAAGATGAATCACCAGAACCCTACATCACAGATATTGATGTCCCAAAGGAGAGTGAGGTTCCAGAAGGCTCTGTATGCTGTCAGGGATTTTAGCAGTGCTATTGCTTTTATATATAAATCACCACATAATTATTTATTACCATATATTCTGTTAATGATGAACAATACTGAATCCAACAACAGGTCTGATGCACCATCCTAGATCCATCTTCAAGACTCACTGCATCCAGAATCTCTGGAGACTGAGAAGGAGTCGCAGATGGCTGAGATGCTCTTCATGTACTAATTTCATTTCATTCTATTGCACATCAAGGCTGCTAACTCTTTCTCAGGGAAGGAACAGATCATTCTGTGATTATAAAGCACCTAGCACAGCCTAATCTCAGTCCAGCTCACCTACTGGCCTCCAGTTATGCAAATCATGATGGTATCTGATTGCATGCCTCTCCCTTTGTCCCTCCTTTGGAGTTTCCCATATGAAAAAATCAATCAGGGACCAAATCACCCTTTGCATTGTCTATTGCAACAGATTCCTGTCTCAAGTTCCTCTACAAATTTAATAAAACATGGTAATATGTAGAAAGTCTTTGCTCACACTGCCTTCTTTTTCCATTTGCTCTTACAATAGAAACTTAGCAAGGACACATGTAATAATAATAATAAGAAAACTGGGGTAATTTAGAACATATATGAGGACAGTTTCTGATCGCAATAAGGTGAAACACCTCTTTTCTCCTGCTGAGGCCTATTTGCTCTGAGCCATTATTTACATCTGGCTCTTCACAACCCTGCTGTGTTAACACTGTTTCAACAGAGATTTTTAACATTTAATGAAGGCACAATGTTAGATTTTAACCAACTGATTGTTATATTCTGCATTGCTGAACTAATTTTTCCCCTTCACTGTTTTTCAGGTGAAAT
The DNA here is from genome assembly GCA_013396735.1 of Grallaria varia. Taxonomy (NCBI): domain Eukaryota; kingdom Metazoa; phylum Chordata; class Aves; order Passeriformes; family Formicariidae; genus Grallaria; species Grallaria varia. The sequence continues at coordinate 404,782 of VWZG01000875.1, forward strand.
ATTACACTTCATTTCAACTAAGTCAGTCTCTCAATAGACCACATAGAAATATTTGCAAACTTTCTTGCATTTTCTCCACTTTGGGATAATGAAGCAGCACATGAAAGGAGTGTTTCTGAAGTCTGGTCCTGGGCAACATATTGAAAAATAAATAGCATGGTCGATAACAGGTGAGAGAAAGGAATGACATGGTGAGTGCTGTTTTAAGAAGAATTAACACTTACAAGGAGAATAGAAAACACAGAGGGACTGTGCATGGCCTGTGGATATGAGCATGGGAGAGACCCAAATTCCTTCTTGCACAGCCAACGGAAGCCATAGAAATACATTTCGTGTGTGGTTGCACCTTGTAGGGTCAAGAAGCAGTGATAATCCAATACAGATATATATAAAGACACTGGCAGAACTGGGAAAAAAAAAAAAAAAGGTCTTCCTCAGAGGTATCCGGAGTCCTATGGGTCCATTCTAATGTTCTATCTAGCTCAGAGCAATATACCATCCCTTTGCAGCAAATGAACAAAGAAGGGACAGTATTACATTTCCTGGCATCTATTTTAACACATCTTCCATTCTGGGACCTTAATTATATCCAGGTGGTGTCCAGGTGCAGTTGTCTGGACTGTCTCCATTGGGCACATTTGCTTATAGAATAGTCTGGTTAGTGGGTTTTTGTTTCAGAAAAATGTGTTCTCTTAGCCGGTCATTATGGGCTTCCACTCTTCCCAAATTTTCCCAGTATCCCCAAACTGAAGAGTAGCTAATCAAAGCCATAAATAAAATAAATCCACTTTGACAACTGAGAACACTTCTAATGTAGTTAATGCAATACACTTGGCCTCACTGATTTTCCAAAATCCACAGAAAGGGCATAATTTAAATCATGCAATGTTACTTCTGAGGTGAATATAGTTTGAGTTTTTTTGTGTTCTTAAGACAACTGAATTTCACCATGAAATTTAAAAATTACCCTGGACTTTATGAAGCAGTTATATGAGAAGTCAACCACAATAATAAAGAAACTATGGCACTCATATACAAGAAGAACTTGAGGACAAAAAAATACCCCAAACAACATTGTTGGGGAACAAAGGCATTTTCCAATGATCAGCCACTAAATTCTGCCACCACATTCGGTTATGCCTGACAATCTCACTGAGATTTTTCAAGAGCAAAGTGTTGTCATAAATGTCATTATGACAAACTATGACAGCCTAGATGTAGGTTAGTAAACAAATGCTTCTAGTGATAATATGGTCTGACAATATAATTAACTGGGATGACCAACAGATATCTTCATCCTCAGACATCTTCATCCAGCAGACATGAGATGATCACAGTCTGGACATTTGGTTCATATTTGAGGCATTATAGAATGCAGCTGACTATAGAAAATATCTTTTAAAAAGTTATTACAAACTGCCTCAGCTTATATTAAAAGGAAAACACAGAAAAAAACAAGTTTTATAAGTTAAGTCATTGATTTGAAAGAACAAAACTGCAGGTAAGTCAGACAAATGAAATATTAAATACAAAGAAAATGTTCAGCTTCCCTGAGACAAAGCTGACCAGTGTGCTCAAATAGGAAGGATAAGATAATATCCTGCCTTAAGTTAGAAAAGTTCTGCCATGACATTTACAAGTCAATTAGTAAATCTCTTTGATAAAGTAATCAGGTTGTGGACAGTGCCATAGGACTGGGGGACAACAAGGGTATGACCTGCAATTAAGAAGGTGAAAAAATTAACCCACATTTACAGGTCTATTAGAGACACTTGAATAGCTTGCTTGGCTTTAAAATAGTGTTCTGTGGGGAGCCTAATTAATGATGCAGAGGTAAAAGCAATATGAGATAAAATGCGACATGGGTTTATTAAAGGTAGACCTTGCCAGACTCAGTCAATTTCTTTTTTTTGAAACGGTAACTATGAGGGCAGCAGGGGAAGTATTTCCAGTAAAAAATAGGCAAGCATTCATGTCTTTGTACGAGGCCCAGGTGATACCATGTGGAAAACTGCATACAATCCTGGTCACCCATGTTTCAGGGAGATACCTTCCAGCTGGAGGAGACACAGAGAGGTCAGTGGGAAAGTTAGGAAAATGGATGTGAGACATCCGACTGTTCAGCCTAACAAAGGGTGGCTAGCTGGGGATGTGACTGTGAGAAGCAGCCTAGGGAAAGGAAATCTAGATAAAATAAAAAAACACTGGCACAGAACCTATACATGCAAAGTGGTCGAGAGTAAATTCAGGCTGGAAGGAAAATGAGCTGCAAAAGGTTTTCAGCTGAAGCAAAGGTTTCCAAGAAGAGTTGTGAGACAGAAAGCAATTTCAACTCAGGTTGAGCAGTGGGTATGTGATAAAGAATGGCTCAACAAAATGACCAGAGAGTAGGGAACTGTCAGACAATTAAAGGTTGTCTTTATTTCCTCCATTTCCACTCAGTGATTTTGAAAGACCATTGCTATGGTTTTACAGAAAACACATGCTCTGAACTAACTGTCCTAGTTATAGCGGCTGGGACCAGTTTATCACTGTGGGAATGTAACTGGAACTGTGTATTCCATACCCTCTCTGCCATTTATCATGAACTGTTAACGATGCATTGTTTGCAACAGCTGCCCAGGACACACCTGACACCCTCAGGCTATGAACTGTCTGCATGGGAAAAACAGAGATAAGAAGGTTCCCTGCCTTCACACCAATGATTCAGGTGTGATAACTCCCCTCCAGGAGTCATTAACACCTTCACACCCAACCTGAGGGGTCATGTCTGCTAATGGGCCATCAAGTAGACCAAAAATACCCTGTGACTCACTGAGTGAACTGCCCATTGTGAAAACCGTCACCCTGGGGGAGGTACTGGGTGTTCCTATCTGAACTGAAGCATATATAAGCTTGGGGTTTTGGAACTTGAGGCACTCACTCACTCGTCAGACTGAGAAGAGGACCAGAACCTCAACAGGACTGCAACTACCACTCTCGACCAGACTCTGACCACCAACCTTCTGGAAGGAAAACAGGTTTTCCTTTTCTTTTTGCTTTGGACTCAGGGGGACCACGTGGTGCTCAGCCCAGGGGCTGGTGAGCACCATACTGTTTGTGCCCCAGGGGGCTGGGTCCTACAACTGGGTTTTGAGGGCTGAAACCAATTTTCCTTTGTATCAGTGTATCCATTGTAATCTTTTTATTAAATTGTACTTCTGACTTCTAAACTCTTTTGAGTTGGATTCATTTCTCCTGCTGGTTTACCTTTAAACCAGCACACTAACTTTCAAATCAAATTACTAAAATTAGTTCATGCTAAGGAATGCACCACAAAACTAGCATTACTATTAATTCTGCAAAATGGCAATTAAATACAAGCTTACTTAACAACCAATTTAAGTGGGTCATTGTAATACTTCACAAAATGTGTATCAAAATTTCCTGTATTGATTGACAATTAATATTATCTTAAAAATAATTTATCACAGAATTATTTGAGTTGAAAGGGATCTCAAAGATCACTTAGTTCCAAGGCCCCTGCCATGTACAGGGACACCTACAACTAGACAAGGTTGCTCAAAGCCCCATCTAGCCTGTCAGCTTTGAAAACTGATGGATTTGACACAAACTCTGCTGCATGAGGAAGGCTTAAATTTTTTTAAATATCTGAGGAATAGCCTGCGAAGATGCAGCTAAGCTGAGTCGAAGGTTTAAAGATAATTTATTTTCTACTGATCTAAAATCCTTAAATCACCTTAAACTCTTTGCTCACCTAAGACCTTAAAATAGAACTTAAACTCCCTGTGTCACTGTATCCTGCATTAATCTGATCAATATTTACTAAACTTACGTAGATAAAAGTATAAACTTTATATTATTAAAAAGTTGTGAGGTGTTAGAAATGTCATGACCGGATGTGGCTCTCAGGCAACTCCACTAAGGCAGTCTGCATTCATGTGAAGGTTCACTCTTCGGAGATAATTTACTCTCTGTATTGCAAACATCCATTAATTTTGGGGACCCATCTTTGTAATTTATGAGCTGAGGGCCACTATGAAAAGGAATAGTCAAATTATACCATACCAATTTTTTTTTTTTTTGCATGACTAAGGAATGCACCCCATAATATTTGATGTTAGGATTAATAACTGCACTTGATCATTTTGTTGTCCTTTCGTGTGATTGTAGTCACACATTGTATAATAATCACAAATATTGTGAAACATAAATTAACATGCAGATAGTCTTCTGCTTTATTTTTCAAATCCTACAGAATCATTAAGGTTGGAAAAGACCTCCAAGATCATTAAGGCCAACCTTCAACCATATACCCCTTGCTTACTAAAATATATTACAAAGTGCCACATCTACTCTTTTTTTGAACACTTCCAGGGATAGCAACTCCACCACTTCTCTGGGGAGCCTGTTACAATGCTTAATCACTCTTTCAGGGAAAAATATTTTCCTGATAACCACCTTGAACCTCCCCGAGTGCAACTTGAGGTCATTGCCCCTTGTTCTGTTGCTAGTTGCATGGAAGAAGAGGCCAACACCCACCTTGCCACTATCTCCTTTCAGGTAGCTGTAAGAGCAAAAAGGTCTCCCCTCAGCCTCCTTTTCTCTTCCCTCATTTCCAGAGAAACTTTACTGTCCCTACACAGTGTTAAGAAGCCTTGTACTTTCTCCTGTCACATATTTTGTTGCAAATAAAGGATAGTTTTGCTCCTTCCTTCTGTTCGCTTAAAAAAAGCACACAGACAGAAAGAGAACTTTGCTCTCCTCAGCACTGAAGAGACATCTAGAGCAGTTAAAGATGAGAGAAGGGAAAAAAAGGGAAAAAAAAAAAGGCTTTAAAAGACTAGAAGATCCTGTTAACTGGAGCTACTCTGAACACTGCAATGGAGGTGGAATTCATGACTCAGCAGAGAAAAAGGACTGCAGCACCTTCATATATCTAACAATTCAGGAGTGTTTGGGCAGCCTAAGGACCCAGCCAAAGTGCTCACTCAGACAAAAATCTTCCATGCTGACCCTCATCTCTTTGCTTCACCCTTCCAGGAAACACCTTAACAGCATTCACTCTGGATCAGTAAATAAACAGATCATAGTCTGAAAACCTCCTGGGACAGCACTTGTAGCTTGATTTGAGGTATTAAAGAAGAGTATATACATTTTGGCTATAAATTGGAGCATTTAGAGGGGAAAAAAAAAAGAATCAGAGAACATTGCCCAGTTTCGAACACAGAAGCCCAAGGAAGATCATAAATTAGGTAAACCTGGCCTTGATAATCATTGTTACACAAGAAGAAAATTTAGAACTGGAGACCCTGCAGGCTGGGCCATCCAGGTTCCTGTGCTCAGGGTACCAGCTCTGGAAAGGTGCTTCCTTTGGTGCCATGTTGTCCACCTCCCACCTCTGCCCCCCTCTCTCTGGGGCAGGGCACAGCTTTCAAATTAATCTCATAGCTGCAGAGCCCCTTTTGCCTCCTAGAAAAGCTAAACTGGAGGCTAAGCGCCCTGACTGTCAGCAAAGCACAGCTGATGGCAACAGCCACCAGGCAGCCACTTCTCTTTGCAGGCTGCTGCCCCACCTCAGGCTCAGCCAGAAGCCCTTCAGGTGCCACAGTGGCAGTTTCCCTTTCAATTAATAAATGTAAACCATGGAGAGGCAGGAATTATGCAGGGCAAAGGGGACAAGGCAAAGGCTAACAGCCTGAAGCAAGAAAGAAAGACAATCCAAGATGAAAAGATCTTAACAGCAAAGTTCACCAGAAAGCATCCACATGAACTCTTACACTGATGACTTTTGCTTTGGAATGATTGGCGGAAGGAAGGAGAGGAGGCAATGGCTTCAAGTCCAAGAAATATACAGACACACTCCAGGAATACTAATCACTACAGAAAGGCTTTGGGTTGCTCCCCTGTGGGTGAGGTAGTCCCCTCTCTCCGACCTGGCCATAAAGTGCAGTGCAGAAGTTCAGCTCACACTTTTCCCTCTCTGGGAAGCTGATATGTCAAAAATTAGGAAAAAAAGCACATTTTTAAAATGCCAGCACTGTAACAAACTACACCCATGTTACTATCATCCTTTTTAAAAAGATCTAGCAAATTAGAAGGGAGGGATAAAAAGTACCCTATTTAAACTCTCAGAGCTTTTCTAGCCCAGAACTGGATATAGCATAGCACTGAATTGGACCTGTAGCTCTGCTCTGGTTCTTTTTCTCATGAAAAACACATCTGAGGAAGTCTGCTAGGTCTTTCTCTGTGGTAATTGATTCAGGTGATTCTCAAATCCCTTCTAGCATCTAAGTAGTTATGTGAGATGAGACATTGAGATCACGGTCTTTACCAAAGCCAAAGGATTTTTGCCTGTTCACTGTTTTCATAGGCAACTAACTATTCCCTTTCACATCCCCTATTTGGTTCAGGCTTTTCCTTTCTAGCTTTCAAGATCTGTGTGATCTGAACAGAAGTACACCAATTCTACATGTTACATAAAGACATACTAGCAGTTTACATACGCTAGTCTATGTGAATTTTGCGCATCGTAAGAGAGATCATGTGGTTTTATCCATTGGAACAATGGCATATAAAATGTATTTTATTGATTGATATTCCAGGTCAAAAGTTAAAATAAGCAAACTATGGTTTTTTCCAAATTAGGAGTAGGAAAACTCCCCTGGAACTGACTGATGGTAACGGCTCCAGCATCCCCATGCAACACGAACAAAGTGCTCAGTCATTCATCAAATGGAGGTATAGTTTTAGTATAATTCTTTTCTCACTTCCCAATGTCACTGGAAGCCTGAAGCTGTATCAGTATGCATGTCAGTAAAACCACTGATTCCAGCCTGTGAGCTCGTTCAAACTAGACATGAGCTTACCCTTAATAAGCAGGAGGCCAGAAGAAATCACCTTACCTCCATTCAAAAAGTCATTGTCTTCTCCAAGCTGGTCCTGAGTTCATTCTATATTTTAAATGAAAAACAGCTCCTTGGCTCAGCTTCACATATTTTTGCAGGTCTGATGCCTTGGTGATTTGCTCTCCACAATAGCTCCCCTATGAGCTCTTGTCTCTCATTTAAGGCTCAAAAGCAGGGAGGAGTTGGATACTAACCTCCTAATTTTCCTCCCTGTGCAGGTATGCCCTCCCACATTACCAAAGAACAACAAATCTACTGACTTCACAATAAATAACTTGTACAGAGACCAGGGCCTAAGCTCTGGACATCACAAGAATCTCTGAAGGATATTAAATCACCTTTTTGCCTCAGTTTTGGTTTAAACTCTCCTTTCTTCAGTCTCTTATATGCACAGATTCAAGGAGCAAGGAAGTCATACACAAACCTGCATACTAGATGGGAAGAATATTACTATTCTCTATCAAGAAAAATAATTACAAACATTTCCATACAGGTCCTCAAAGCACTCTACTTCCAGTTCATCCATCATGGTAAAGAGGAAGGATACAACACTAGGCTATAAAAGGAGTTGAGTCAGAGGCCAGTGCAGTCTGCTGTCTATCGGAATGCAAATAACCTGGTGGTCTGGCGCAAAGGGGCAACTGCCCATGCAGAACAAGACAAGAGAAACCTGATATATAATAACGACAAAATTAACTGCTATATTGCTACATTAACAAGTGTGAACAACCCACCGATAAAGAACAGAAAAGAAACCATGTGTCTGTTAGTATAACACCAGAAAAGTCAGGTAGTGAGTTAACTTGAGGTGGCATTAGTGGAAAAAGTTGAAACCTGATTGATCTGCATAAATCAGAAATTACTCAGAAATAGAATACAAATAATACAACACTTGAGCTTCAGGGCCTATACCCATTATGGGTTCATTCTAGAAATTAATTTGGTTCGTGTCCTGTAACACAGGCATTTGTACTGACATACTGTCTTTGCATGTACTTGAGGACTGACTCTACTTGCAGTCAGTTCTCAAAAGCGGCAGAACCAGTTGAATGTAAATGTCCCAGAAGGTAACTCCACGAATTTTAACAGTTACAGACAGTTTCCCATGTACAAAGGGTTAGAGACAAAGTTAAAGTTGCTCAGACCCTTAGCACACCAGGGAAAGCATGAGAACTGAGATCTGTCTTACTGGAGTAGTCCTCTATTCCCTAAACCCCTGCTTAGCAGATCCCCTTGAAGTTGTCTGTCTTGGTAAACCTCCAGTGACTTTAGCAAAGCTAAAGCTCTGACCCATAGAAAATGACTGAGAAACATATCCAGCTACTCCTATCCAAAGCTGCAGCTTCATCAGTAGTTGAAGCTAACCCAAAAGTAAACTGCTGACAAAGGGCAGCAGGGGAGGTAGGAAAGATGGACAACCTCTTTAGCATCAGACCACAATTAGAATAGATTAAATAGCTTACTGAGAACAAAGCATTCTATATCAGAGGAGAGGGCACTTTTTTCTGACTAACGAATGCTGAAGACCTGCCCTCAGCTTGTTATGATTTTCTCTCCTTTTCCATGGGTGATATAAGGCTCTGCTTTAAATTCTGAGCACAGGACAATTTCTATGCAGGGAAACTTAGGAAGAAGTTCTGCTCTGGCTTATGATTATCTGTGTGACTAAAGTCTTTCTTTCTTTCTTTGCCAAGGTAACAAGCCCTTCGCCTAATCTTTTCTGCAGCAGAGTAAATACTAGATGTAATACAGGAGATCTGGTGCCGTTTTTAGCAGAAAGGTGCTGCTATCAGAGCATGCAGGATTGTACATATAAATGGCACCTCTTGAAAACCGCACGGGTCTGCAAGGTTTAGAAATACCGTGTAGCACTAGTGACATCTGCAGGAACGTGCTGGTTGCAACAGCAAGAGTTAAAAAAAAAGGCCAAATTGAGGCTTCCGTGAGAAGCTATCACAAGGAAAACCAGCAGATGCACTCACAGTGCCTGCCTTCATAAGCCAACCAGGGGATGAACAGGCCCTCTCAGCTGTAGTCTCAAGGGGCTAAGTCAGAACCTCTCCTCTAAATCACACTCTGGTCCTCTAAATCAAACCCTGATTTTGTTGGCAAAGTAGGTGATTGGGTAAAGCTGGCCTCCTGCTTTACAAGACACCTACCCAGTAGTGTCCAAGGCCCAGCTGGATGGGGCTCTGAGCACTCTGGTCTAGTGGGAGATGTCCCTGCCCAGGGCAGGGGTGTTGGAACTAGGTGATCTTTAAGGTGCCTTGTGCCTTTCTCTGCTGGTAATAACTTCCACATCAGAAGAATAAAGAGACTAATCTAACTCATCACCTAAACCACTGAATTTTTCTTGCCCATTAGCTTCTTTCTTACTCCTCTGTGCTACTAACAATAGCTCACAAAAAGTGAGGGAGATAAGACAACTCTATTCACAACTATTTCCCAGCACGGTTGCAAAGAGTACCAGAAATGAGCTAGAGGTATTGCTGAAATGTCTGCCCATGCCTCTAAAACCAAGTTTACACCAAGAAGCACTGTCCATTTAGAGTATTTATTCTGACAGCTTCTAAGATGTCAAGTCAGCCCAGCATTAGGTGTTTGCCCCTCAGAGGACCTACACTTGTGCACCGTATCTTGTATCAACTACACTCAACTTGCTTTTCCTCGCCTTTGCACAGGGCACTGCCACAGACCTCACGAGGCCTCAGGCAGCTTATAAATTAGTCCCTCTTGACAGCAGCATTCAGCTGGTTTTCTGGTCTGTATCAAGGAGCTGTGGCAGAGAGCAGGCTGGTATGAGACGCAAGCGAAAGACGGAATCACAAGTCAACCAGGTTGGAACAGACCCCTGAGATCATCAAATCCAACCTAAAAGACATGAGCAAGGAAGAGGAAGGACAAAATAAAAATATAACATCTTAAATATAAGAGTATGTGTCCTTATCTTCACATGGCAATGGCTAAATTTTAAATATATAATTTTAAAAACCTAACCAGAATATTTGAATCCCTATAGCTAACACTATCAAAAGCATGTTTTATAAGCATTAAGGAGCCATTTGGTCTAAAAGCTGACACAAAGAGGTCTGTTTGAATATGTTCAACATCATTGATTTTACAAGTTGTGTTTTAAAAGAATGACAAGAGGTTTTCAGAGTAAAAGACTGGTACACACTGCACTTAAAGAAAACAGATGGGTGTAGTGGCACTTGTGTTTTGACCTGCTTTGGATGTATTTATCTGCTCACTTTTAGTACTGATCACAAGCTCAACTCCCTGTCCAAGATCCTATAATGTCTAGTGCTGTTTAGACATCAACTAAAAAGATTATATTTAGTCAAAATAACAAGCAAGAAGTGTATTCAGAGAATGCTGGAAAGGAAGCAGAAAAACCAATATGCTTTTGTAAACTTCTCAGTTACACCAGAGGATTCATAAATCTACATTTTAGTCTCTGTGAGTTCAAACAGAAATGGAACAAGAAGGACAAAAATAGTCAAAGGAAATTATAATAGGACAGAGTCTTTAGAAGGAAAGAATTTTCACCTCAAGAAGTGCGTGTGACAGTGAGACAAGACCAGGGTGGGCTGAATAATCATGTGGTCTGTCTGGAGAGGATACCAACATCTTCTTGCTGTGTTTGTCTTAATGCAGCTTTTAATTAGTGATAAGACAGGTAAATAAGGACTATGTCTCTCCCTGGCCGTCATTTTGACACTGAACTCCTGTTCGTGTTTTCACCTGCAGGTGTAAGGATGACTCTTGTTCCTCAGCACTTCACACCTGAATCTCGCACAAGTTTATTCACAAAAGGCTGACCATCCATCAGTGTTTCATAGCATTTGAAAAACTTCAAAAATATCAGAATTGATATTTTGATCACACTTCCTTTCAAGTGTGTTGTGGGTTTTTTTAATTATGTATTTCTTTCATGCATTCTTTGCAACATGTTTTTTTCATCTGTTGTATCCCATGATTAACATCCTCAGCTGGGGCCTAATGAGTGTTTCTCAGATTACAATGCTGCCCATGGGGAAGGGGAGATACACCACCACTCCTTCACTTAGCCAGCAGTAGTGGATTTTCTCCCTCAAGGAGTAAGAACAAATACTACTCTTTCCTATGATCTCTCAAAACTACAGCTGTAGAAGGCTTGTTCCTCGAAGAATAGCTGGACATGCACATAAATGCTTTACACACCTAAATTCTCTACTGCTGCCTCTGAGCAAATAGAGAGAGTAATGTCCCTCTGCAGGGAACACATACACTTGAGTTTTTGAAAAATGGCGGAAAACCTTTAGAGAAAGGAAGTAATCTTGCAGTGTGCCTGACAACAAAACTCATAACATAACTGGATGTTTGATATAGGGAAAAAACAGATTCTGAATGCAGTAAAGTTTGCTAAAAAGAAATAGAACAGAGAAGATGGTAAGTAGAATACTGTGGCAAATACACAACTTTATTGTATTTTTAACTAATATCACCCGTGAACACAGATATAAGCTGTACTGCAATTGAAGACAGTATCTTCAGCAACCAGAATTAAGACAATGTAGATAGACTATTAGGCAAAGTCAGACAGAGGCCTTTAAATGCCCTTTGAGTGGCTAATTGAAATAGACGGGGAAAGTACACAAACCTTGGCCATACACATTTGTCTGAAGGTGGGCATGTCACAATTCACAGAAGGCTTAATTAGACTTTCCAACAGAACTAATCATTTGGAAAAGACTAAATGTAGTTTCAAACAGTGGCAACTTAAATCCCTCATGCAGCTCTTCTTGGTCCTTCTTTTTCCTTCTAAAAAGAGTGTGATCTCAGTGCGGCAAACTTTTGGGGACATAATATTTTCAGAAAAGCCATTCGAAACTTAACATGACAGAGAGGATAGAGAAATGGATTCAGAGAGGAATTGATCCATAAAAGCCAAAAGGTTGCCTCATACAAGGAGTTATGGACACAAGTTCCCTGGCAGGCTGCACGAATAATCATGAGTAAAGAGTATGGGGTCCAACAAATGGCAAACACACACACAATTATGGCAAGCGACTTCGCGATTTTCTTGTCCTGCTGCAGTTTTGACCTAGTTTTTGCACAGAGGGAAAGGGGAAAGTCATTTTCTGGAGTAACAGAGTTCCCTCTGTATGGAGATAAGCAGTCAGTTACCAAAGACTCTTTCTTTAGCCTCATTGAAGAACAAGCACTGTCCTCTGCTTCTGATGAAGGAGAAGATGGCCCTGACCTTGGCAAGGGGCAAAATCTCCAGAACAGGCTGCTGCTCCTTGGAGGCTCACAGTCCTGCACGCTGCCAAGCCGCTGGCGCCTCTGGATGTTGTGGAAGATGTGCATGTTGAAGTAGGCCACCAAGAGCAGTGGCACAAAGAACTCCAGGGTGGACGCACACAGGAGGAAGTACCAGTTGTGGAAGAACTCGGCATAGCACTGATCTGCTGCTACCACGCTGTGTCCGGCCACATGCTCCCACAAGACGATTGCTGGGCAGTAGAGGAGAAAGGCTAAGACCCATATGGCCACCATCTTGATGGCAGGGTTGGATGTTACCCCCTGCTGGGCTCTGTAAGATACCTCCAAGAGGGAAGAAAAAAAAAAAAAGAAAAAATTGAGACTTGTGGAGACATATTTTGGAATCAAGAGAAGTAGCAGAGGAAGGAACTCATCGGGGTGCTTGGTAGTTTAGAGCTATGACTGTGCTGATCAGCTGAAGCTCACCCAAGTATTTTTAATTCATTGATGCTGACATAGCGTAGGGTTGTCTCTCTACAGGTTACTGTAACCGTACTAGGATCCTGGTCCAGGGTATGAAACATGATCATCGATCATGTAATTTGGTATGCCTTGTTTAAGATGCCTATGATCTGAAGTGCCAGAGTAATTAGCACTTTATTGTTGTTCAGAGCACGAATCCCATTCACTGGCAACTGCACTGCTTTTTACAGCATTTTGCAAACAAATAATGGTATATGCATCACAGAAGATGTGGCACATAGATTTAACACCCACTTTCAAGAAAATTGCTTATTGGACACTTCATGAGGATGAAGAAATAAATTCCAGCTTTGCAATGCAGCTCGTAGCTAATGGAACTACAAACTCATGACTTTTCTTCCCTCTCTGCCCACTCCAGGGCCAGTACCTATTTTCTCCCATATGCTGCAGAACAGAAAGACATATTGCAATTCACATCCTGCTCCATCGCTGTCACAGGATGACAAGGTAAACACATAATTCTAAGAGCTTAGACATCCAATTTAAAACAAAAGTTTCAGTTAATGTTACTAGAAGTATCATACAAATGTCCATAGGTCTTAATTACATTCCTGCAAGTACTCTGAATTTTGCATTTTGTAAATGCTGAGCCTTTGGCTTTCCGGTGTAATGTTTCCTACATGCCAGATGTTTTAGTGTTTGATTTCCCAGATTTTTTCTTTAAAATAAAATAAATTAATAAAACTTCATAAAAATACAATTATAATACGTTAAATTAATTACAATTAACAAAAATAAGACCGAAATTCTATTGTATGACATTATATTGACAGTCTCATACATCATGAAAGACCTGGAACCTTTCATTCTCCCTGACATTCCTTGCCACTTGAGCTAAAAGCGTAGCTGGTGAGAAATACTAGCCTCCACCTTCAGCATGACCCAAGACATAACGCACACACAAGGTGTGCAGGATGCTCTGTAGAAACCAGGGACAGAGTGTGTCTGAAGTTTAGGGTTCTGCTCCAAGAGGAGTTTATTGCCATATTTCTACAGGCAATCACTGCAGTCTGCCCCTTCCCCCACTTCCTGACTGTTTGCTCTTGCTCCCAGTCTTCTTCAGGATCATTTGTGACCACATCTCAGGTCTAGAAATTCTCCCTGGTGTCCTTTATTTCACTGCCTTAGCTCCACTGCCTTTTCCTCCCATGCCTGATTTTAGGGCCAAACCCAAATCCAGTTTGCTTTGAATTTTCTCTTTTCTTGGTTCTTTTTTTACCAGTCTCCTGCCTTACCCTTTAGCCTGCTTTTCCTCAAGCAGTAGCAGAACAGCAATCTGCAGCAGAAATTGTGAGAAGAATCCTGATTGACGAGTTCTGGGCTGAAGCATGCTTAGTGAGAAATATTCACCCCGACTAGCTGCAAATATCTAATAATATCCACATGCTAGTATATTTTTGAGAGTGATTATCTCTGTTTAGTTTGGGCTTATACTCACCAGCATGGCAAAGATCTGTAAACATGGTACTTACAGCTTGAGTAACTGACAGGAAACGGTCATAGCTGATAAGAACGATGTTAAATACTGAAGCAGTGCAAAGGAGATAGTCCATAACTAGCCAGAGCTTGCAGATGCCTCTTCCCAAGTGCCATTTCCCCGTCAGGCTGTAAGGGATGTAGAGAGGTATGCAGAACACACCTATGAAAAGCAACCACAAAGACACCACACGGTTCATATGGACTGCAAATGGTGTTCCTAGAAGCAGAGAGACACACTATTCTGGTATTTGGGTAAAAAAATAAACAAATCTATTAAGATGAATATGTAATTTATTTACAGAAATTCTTAAATTCTCATGAAATCTGATGATAACTTTCTACGTATTAGATCTCAGAGCAATTTATGCATGCTGATTGTTGGAAATAAGCTCAAAGCAAATCAGCAAAGAAGGATCTACTGAAGTAAACTTCAGCCCAACCAATTTAGACTCTCTAAAGGTACATAATTAGTGCTGCAGCATACATGCACTGTGGTCATGTTCTGACATGTAGTCTTATTGCTGTATTTCCCCTATTCTTTCACCTGTGTTAGAGTTTTCCCCTAGGCACATCTACAGCTGTTGCCAATGGCAGTTTTTACTGTAAGATTGGTTAGCATTTGTAAGCTAAAGATAATATATTGGACAGACTGTGTGGTGTTTGGAAACCTCTTCTACCAGAGATATAGCAGACACAGCAGAAGTATGAAAACCCCATTTTTTAGGAGTGTTTTAATCTCACGTTTTTCCTCCACCTGAGAATAACTCCAGACCTAATTTTTTTAGTTTGTTAAACTTGCTTTTTGTCCAGAAAGCCCTCCACAGAAGTACTCAATTAAAAAAAATCATGTTTGTGTTTTATTTTTAAGCCAGCAACTTCTTCCTTTTACCTCTAATATTCTTTCAAAAGTGCGTTGCAATATGATGCTACACTCCTGAAAATTATGATCTACCAGAGACAAAGAGGAAGTTATATGCAGCTTTGAGATTCATTTTAAACTCTCTAGATTATTCTTTTCTTGGTATGTCCATCAAGATCTTAGAAGTTACTGAACATATCCATGGCTTGTTTTAACTTTTACCTTAGATACAAGCAGCATCACTTTTGTACAAAATACTCATTTTTTGTAGTTGCTGATGACAGCTACTGTTCTCTTCAACTTCAGTGGGATCAATGTTTGGTACCATGTCAAGAAGAAATGACTACTTTTAGCTATAGATATAAACATAGAGGTAAGAACGAGGTTTTAAGCATTTGTATTTCAGACTATTCTCACTTTACTAATTAGTGGATGCAAAAGATATGAGTCACATCCCTGGAAAGATTCTAGACTTTTAATAAATAAATAAAACCAGAAAACAAACAAACAAAACCAAAAACCCAAAACAAAACCAACAACAAGGCCCCAAACCACAAACAAACAAAAGCCACAAAAACTACCAAAAAAAACAAACAAAAGAAACAAGCAAAAAACTGAACAGCAGCTTGAGAAAATAAAAGTATTGCCTGACCAATAACAGAGACAAAATCTTAGATTTACATGGTCTATATAGGTTAGTGTAATATTGATACAAATCATTTCCTCTTGACTGATTTAACACTATATGAGACACCAGCCACAAAGAAGAACTGATGCAGAAGGTAGATATTTAAATCTCATGACTAAACTATGAGATAGGAGAAACAGACTTTTGCAGAAGACTCGAGCAATGAAAAAGCAGCTCCAGCAGATTGTCTGCCTGGGCAGGAAAGCAAAGGCTTCAGCAGATGCATCATTTGGTTTCTGCACCATGGGGCAAGTCCCAGAATAAGAAACCACAGATTATAAATGGCAGAAATAAAGGAAAACCTTAAAGGCTAGACTAATACACTTCACTACACAGCACTGACAAAGGAACAGCATTTAGGGGAGACTCTACTGCTGGATGTGTAGTGGGTCTGTGACTGCTGTTTCCTTTCTCATGATTCAGTGAGTACTGGTCTCTGTGTCTGTCCTGAAGAAAAAGCACCCTTGTGCAAAAATACCTCTTTGCTAGCCTCAAATCAAGATATTTGCTGGCACATCTGCCACAGGACCATGGTTTTGGGCTACATGGGCTGCTTCCCTGGCCCAAACCATGGAGCGCTGCACAAGGCATTCACCCTCCCACCTCCTCACTTGGCACCACCAGCCAGGACTGGATCCATAGCAGCTCCAGTGACCAACTGTCCTGGAATTCTGCAATGTCACTACGGGAAGAGGGGACCAATAAGGAACACAGACAGGAGATGCCAGCAGGGTGTTACTGGTATCAAACAACCCATTGGATCAATAGCCTGTGTTAGGCTGAAGCCAGTAAAAAGTCCTGGTGGTAAAGTATTTTGTTGTAGTGTAATACATTAAAAAAACATTAGTACTATGTAGAGAAGTAATTAATTTACCCGGATGTATCACATACAACTGTATAAGAAAACAATTACACCGTCAAATATAAGGATATCCTGAAGTGTGTGACGAACAGTCTTACAGGAGCGGCAAAGATAAAACATCTTTCCTTCAGTTAGTATTCACATATAGTAGTTTCTCCTTTTTCCTGCAGCAACATTAAAAGTATTTGTCTGAAAAAGGATACATTTCTCATTATAACATTTTTTGAGATATAGTTGCCTGCTAAAATACATCATGTAGCTTTCCACCATTGTTACCCTTCCCCTACTTACATCTGGGAAATAGTTCCCTTAGAAGAAACCACACAGAAGATAAACCCCATTGCTTCTCCTAAGATTCCCAGGACACAATTAGTACATGCCTTCATGAATGGGACTTACCCACTGCAAAGTCAGAAACAGCCAGATTGAGAAAGAAATAGTTGCTCCGATGCCTGAGGTTTCGGTCCAGGATAAAAGCAAGGATCACCAGGATGTTTCCAAGGATGGTGACCAGACTCAGCAACACCATGAGGAAAGCCAGCAGCACCGACACACCCAGTGAAAACTCGGAGCTCGGCGACTGGATGGGCAAAGTCTCATTGCACGCTGCAGCCACATGCAGAGTATTGGCACTGCTGTTGTGCATGTTCTGTACCCTGGTCAGTTCAGTCTGGGAAGAAAGTTGCCTCTGCCAGAGTTACCCAAAAGGTTGAGACAAGTCTATTAAGGGGCTGTCTGAATATTCATACATCAAAAAAAATACCCACTATCAAATTAATGGAACACAAGACTTTAAGACCTGGAGTCTCTAACATTTCTTGATTCAAATGCACCTATTGGTCTGAAAAGAAACACCTCACAAGCAGCAGTAAGTGCACACTTTGAAGCAGTTTATCTGTTTCTTTCCTGAACATGGATCTTTATCTACTGAGGTTAAAAAAGCTAGTCTGAAAACAACTCTTTTCCCAGTCAAGCAGTTTGCATATTAGCATTGTGTAAGCAGTTTTACACATTGAATTCTGCTGAAGCTAAAACCAGATCTTATTTTCACTTCCACAGTGGTCAAAAGGATTTAAATTATTACAGTTCTGTTTCAGTTACAGTAACATGTAGGCACTTTTGCACTTGCTATTAAATTTTACACTTAAGAACAGAGAGCAGCATTTCTTAATGCTGCTGGTTACAGAGGCTTAAAATTGCAGTTATACACAGCAGAAGCATCACCAATACCTTTTCAGCTCATCCTAATCAGAAGCAAGCCTAGCCCTGGACAGGGCAAACCAACTACCCGGACTTCGGAGGTCTTTATACATGTGGTGCATCTAATCCTCCACTTCCCAAGTAATTCCAGGTAAGTTTCCACTCCAAAAAGTACCAAACTTTTAGCCCTTTGCAGATGTGAGAAAACATGTCCATTCCTCATCACAATTTAACTTATTTTGGTAGGAGTGCACAGAAGTTGCCAGGCAGTGGCTGTGACTGATGCCTGCAGCTCCATGGCTCCATAGCACCATGGCTCACCCTGCGACCTGCATTTCGAACTACAGCTGCAGCACTGGGTGCTTGAGAAGATGTAGGGCAAGAAACAATGAAAGAGAGGATGGGCAAGATATGGAGAGGAGAAATATAGTGCTCTGATCCTGCCTTGCTCAACAAAGGGAATTATAGTGCAAAGAGTAATTAAAGCAAAAGGCGTAGGGCAACAGGAACACAAGAGACCTCGGGAATGACAAAATGTAGCAAAGAAACACCTGCCTTAGGGGTACGTGTGCACAACTGCAGCCTGGGAAACGTACCTGTGGCAGGATGGCCTGCCCCGATAAGGCCTAGAATCCAATCAGAGAATGCATACAGTGCAAGCTATCATGCAAGTTATCTGTGGTGAGCTACAGCTGGCGCCAAATCGTGTTTCAGTGTTGAATTATGCTAGACCCAGCGTGGTTCATCAAACTTCAAACACACATCCTGCTTTTCACAGCAGGATTTTACAGATAAGCTAGTCACTGTAAATCTATGAGTACCAGTCCATCACTTTATAAAAGCCCAGTCCAACTTTCATACGGCAGATTCTTCCACATACTTCCTTAAACTGTGGAGCTTTTCCCATGAAAAAGGGAAGACTCTTCATGGTTATTCCCCATGGGTTAAGAGAGATTGATCTGCCTCCTATCTTGTACAGTGAGTTAGTTATATCAATCTCTACTTACTGATTATTTCTTTTGCTAGCTTTGATACAATTGCTTTAATATAATTGCTTTGATACAGTGCACTATACTTCCTTATGCTGTATTATACTCTACTAGCAGGTTTTTAGCTTTTACACCATGTAGTAAATAATTCTGATTAAGATCTTTCATCTGTTCACTCATCTGTTCATTTGTCACAGTGAATAATTCATTTTATATAAATATACCAAATTTGCCATCATTAAAACCTATGGGACAAAGTGATTTAATCACACCTCCATAAATCCTTAAATTTAAACTGTTGATACAATTTGAGGCTAGGATAGGATTCAGCCACACCTAAATTCCTCTCTGAGAAGGAGTTCAGAAAGCAAGGGAGTCCTTTTTGCACCTTGTGACTCAATGGCAGGGCTTCTTTAATAACCTTTTCTGAGCCTTCCACTTCCACCCACAACAGTACCAGAGGAACTGGAGTTTCCTGTGCAGTCACAAAGCCACACTTGACATGGGTTACCTTGTGATGGGGAGCATGTTGCAGAGCACTTCAGTGAGGGTGGGGAAGAACATGAAGTCTTCTTTAAGCAAATCAAGGAAGCTTCTGGATCATGGGACCTGTGTCTTGCATAGTACTCTAGAGTGCATGGCATCTGCTGGAAGAGCAACACAGCAGGTACAAGCAATCAACAAGGTTCCTGGAGGGTGTCAAAGAGAACATCCAGATTCAAGCACTGCATGGGCCAACAGGAATGACACACAGCTGGATCAGCTGTCCGCTGGCAAAGAGGAGTTGGTTCGGGATGTGCTATCAAGTGCCAGACTTGGCTGTAGTGATGATGAGGCAGTGCAGCTCAAGATCCTAAAGGGGTTGAGGAAGCAGAGTAGCAGTACAGACCAGACTTTGGTAAGCAGACTTTGGTTTAGGAAACTGGTAGGTAGGATCCCATAGGACCCAAGTCTCAAAGAAAAGGAGCTCAAGGAAGTTGCAGACCTCTAAGGACAGCAGCCTCCATGCATAAGAAAAGCCCATCCCAATTCTCAAGAAAACAAGCAGATGTATCAGGACAGTGGCTAACCAGGGAGTCTACAATGCAAAAATGCAGCATGGAGGAGTTTGAAGGAGGGACAGGCTACAAAGGAGATATTTAGAAATGCTGGTTGGCCATATAAGAATGTCATTAGGAAGAAAAAAAAAGCTCATCGAGAGTTGATGCTTGTAAAGGACATCAAGAACAACATGAAGAACTTCAGCCACCCCATTAACAGTAAATGCTGAATAAGAAAAATGTAGGTGCTTTGATGAATGGGGCCAGTGATCTAGTGGCAGCAGTGCAGAGAAGGTTGAAGTACCCAATGCAATCTTTGCTTCCTTCTTCACTAACTAGGTCTCCCTTTCCTCCATGCTAAGTGAATGAGTTCAAGAAGGAGACCTGTCACGAGCAGGTGAGAGTAAGGCAGGATTACTCAAGAGAACTTGACCCATAAGAGTCCATGGAACCCAATGGACAGCACTCAAGGCTGCCAAGAGAACCAGCTACCACCCTTGTAAGGCCATTTTCTATACTCTTTGAAGGGCCATGGAGATGAAGCGAGATTCCCAAAAACTGAAGAAAGGCAAATGCTGCAATCATCTTCAAATGCTACCACAAGGACAAAAGGTCAGATTCTCTTTATTCCCTAGGAAAATAATGGGGTGAGTCCTCTAGGAAGGTATTCCTGGGAACTTGAGGGATGAAAAGGTGACTGGGAACAGTCAATGTGGACCTACCAAGAGTACATCATGCCTGAGCAACTTGATTGTCTTCTTTGACAAAATTACTTAGTTAGTGGACAAGGGAAGAGTAGTCATTTGCTTTTTTAATTAGGGAATAAATCAAATGTTGAAGTTTTAATCACAGCTCTTCATGGGGCTGATGGAGAAATCTATGTGATCTGTCCTTTGAAACATAAAGGCCACAGACATTAGGAGAACCATTAGGATTCAATATTTGTTTCAGAAATAAACAAACAACCAAAAGATTTATTCCAAACTGTATGTTTTATTTGATGGGTTCTTTTCAAAACCTGAGAGGGTCAACTTAGAAAAACGCTGGTGTAGTTGAGTTGAACCTCACAAAGTCATATACCTACTGTCACTATGTATTTACAAGGCCTATTGGACACCTGCAAAGACAGAAGAAAATACAAGGACATGAAATGGTGAAACGGATAAGTGACAGGATAGAGACTTGGCTTAGAAAAGCCTTAGGCAAGCAAAGTTCATTTGAGTCAGGTTATAAGAGCAAATGCTGAACAAGTATCTTACCCTGACTCTGAGAAATGTCTGACAGGGAGAAGACTTACAATGCCACCTTGACCAAAATGGCCTTAATGATGTGAGCACAGCAACCAAGTGCTTGACTTACCCTGAGAGCACTAAGAAAAATTATCAGTAATTAGAAAAATATAACACATTCTTCTAGTATACAGGACTGGTATGACAAAACAGTTTGAACACTGTGTGTAATACAGAAACTAAAAAACATTGATCTCTAGTAGCTTCACTACTTGATGTTTTTTTTCAAATTTGCTGCACATTGTCCTCTCTGGCAGACTCCCTGACAAACTAGTTTCCCAGCACTGCACAAAGGGGATTCAGTTTACCTAGTCAATAATTTTGTGGGTCATTTTTCCAAAATAACACATTCTTTAATCACAAAATGCAAATAGAATATTTATACTAAAAGCATAGGGATAGAAAAGCAGACAACTCAAATCCTTTTTAACAGATGCTTAGGACACCAGCTATTCTATAAATGTTTTAGGTCTGCATGTGTGTTTGGATTTTTAAGCTTCACAGAAAAACAAACCCCACAAAATCTATGCCAGCACCTTAGCTCATGACAGTAAAAACAACTGTGCTGAATCAATGACCTCCTCCTGAAGCTGTATCTCTGTTAGAAATCAAGCTCACAATCCAGAACACTATACATGCGAAGCAAGAAAGCATAAAGAGGATGAATGGGGAAAGACAATCTTCCACCAGTGTGAAAACTATCAAGAGAAGTCTTCAGTTCCAGGCCTCTGAACAGGATGACATTTTAGCTCTTCCAAGCCATCAACTTTTGTGCTATGATTAAGCTGCTTATATGCATTTGAATTGTACTTGCAAAGGAGTACTCTGCTGTTGCAACACTTCTACAGCCAATTTCAAATTAGATTAAAAACTATTTAAATGGATTACTGCTCTTCATTGTTCTGTGCATCAGATTTCTCTTTCTGCATTTTTGACATTTATATATATATATATATCTGTATATATACATATATATACACAAAGAGGAAGAAAATTACATAAAAAGAGAGAATAAAAATTCAACTAGTGACTCTCACTTACCCATCCATGAAAGCCTTCTAGGTGAGTTGCAACACTCAACACAAGGTAAGAAAGTTTGGCACATGGAATGGGTTATAATCAAGCTCCATTGCTTTCTCCAACACATCTACCTATTCCTTTCAGCACTGCAGATTCAACTGCTTTGTTTGTTTACAGTTGCTTAAGACACCTCTGTGTCAGCTTTCAGTCCTCTGTAAAACACAGTCTCAAGCACAGAATACGGCCCTTGGTCACTGATAAAAAAATCCAGTTTGATATTGTTCTGTGGCAGAGAAAATCTATATAATGTCACTGTAACAGGGCACAAAGAACTGATCTAGTATAAAAATCACTCTGTCGGATCAAATTTGTTCCAGACATTTTGATGGAATATCTTTGAGCTTGCAAAGCTTCACACCCGAGAGGCTATTGTCTATTCTCGCCCAGACAGCCAAAATCATAAATCCAGTATGAACTTAGCATTGCTTGCTCTGCTAATTCAACAGGAATGTGAGCATGTGCCCAAGCCTGGCCTGTCTTTTAGGCAATCAAATAATGCACACATCTGGCACTAAATATCATTTAAATATGACCAAAGAGTGTCAGGACAAAAGACAGTATGGGTGAAAAGACTAAAAAACATTTATGTTATGTCAAACAACAATTTTGAAAACCAATCTCAAAATTCCATTTCCATGGAAAATTTCATTCTCAGAAAATCATTCAGAATTACTAACTTAGATGTACTGTGTGCTGCAACACCAGGTATGAACTATATTAAAATTAGAAAAGGACAGATATGGCAGATTAAGCAGTTCATTCACTTTCATACTGCTCACTGTGGGAATTCTAACAACTACAGGGCACTATTTTGTATTCTTAATAGTATAAAAAATGAAATTATACTGCTTCTGTATTTATAAATTTATAAATTTATAATTTATATTATTTATAAACCTTTCAAAAATGTAGCAGAACTGTTTCTTCTCTGATAGATTTAGGTTCACAAATAGGACATAAATTTTACTTCAACACATACATGAGCAGGTATCTCACTCCAGTGAACTTTTACTGAGACACCTACAAAAGAGTTCTTTCACAGTACCAGCACTATACATGAAACAAATTGGGGCGGGGGGGGAAAGGAAAAACAAAAAAAAAGTACCTCACACCCACAAACCAAGAGGACATCCAGAAAAACTTGTTATTCTGTACAATGCACTAGATGGTGATTAATCTGGTGCCGTTCCAGCAAAACCAAAAACAGTATTCTGAAAATTAGCAATATCAGGGCAAATACATAATTCTGCTGCACTCTTAACCAATCTCATTAGTAAACACATGGAGTTTTTTCTCTATCTATGCTGAAGACACATACAAAAATACCACTAAATAATGGAGGAACCTTATCTGTAAGACATTTATTTTAACTCTCTAAAGAGAAGGTGTGTTATGTGATCTCAACGTTGCAAACTTTTGGGGACATAATATTTTCATGAAAGCCATTCGAAACCTCATATGACAGAGAGGGTAAAGAAATGGGTTCAGAGCGGAATTGATCCATAAAAGCCAAAAGGTTGCTTCATACAAGGAGTTATGGATGCACTTTCCTTGGCAGGCTGCACGAATAATCATGAGTAAAGAGTATGGGGCCCAGCAAATGGCAAACACACACACAATTATGGCAAGCGACTTCGCGATTTTCTTGTCCTGCTGCAGTTTTGACCCAGTCCTTGAACAGAAAGAAACAGAAACTTTCCTTTTGAGAGCTGTAGAACTTGTTTCTGTCCGAGATGGACAGTTAGCTGTCAGCGCTGGTCTACCTGACTTCGTTAGTGATGAAACACTGTCCTCTGCTTCCGATGAAGAAGATGGCCCTGACCTTGGCAAGGGGCAAAATCTCCAGAACAGGCTGCTGCTCCTTGGAGGCTCACAGTCCTGCACGCTGCCAAGCCGCTGGCGCCTCTGGATGTTGTGGAAGATGTGCATGTTGAAGTAGGCCACCAAGAGCAGTGGCACAAAGAACTCCAGGGTGGACGCACACAGGAGGAAGTACCAGTTGTGGAAGAACTCGGCATAGCACTGATCTGCTGCTACCATGCTGTATCCGGCCACATGCTCCCACAAGACGATTGCTGGGCAGTAGAGGAGAAAGGCTAAGACCCATATGGCCACCATCTTGATGGCAGGGTTGGATGTTACCCCCTGCTGGGCTCTGTAAGATACCTATGAGGAAAAAGGACACATCACATGTTCAGACATATTTTGGTAAAACTGTCTCAAAAAAAACCCATAAGCAAGCCAAATTTGCTCTATATTTCCCCAGACACCTAGAACATCTTCATTATGTTCCCCCTGAAAAAACTGTTTGTCTTATTCCTCATACACTGTAGCTCTGTGATTTATTTTAATACTTGGGATTGGAGAGGAGCAGAAATTATGATGTCAAAACTACCATTTGACTTCTGAGTGTGAAAGGACATAGCTTGTTGCCACCACATAGTAAAGTAGCAATAAGGAATCGGTTTATGATTCATTAGCCCAGGCTCAGCAGAGAGTGAAAGCAGCTGTGGGAGTTCCTTTCTGCACTGCAAAAGTAGAAGCCTTCTGTATTAGAAAGGTTGCCATGTGAGACTGAGAACACTAGATAATGTAATTTTTAATACTGTTTCTTCCTGCCATAGCAGAAAAAAAATCTATCCCACACATATAAAATCTTGTGCTTTATTGAAACATTCTAACGCTTGCTTTACCCTGTAAACAGCTCATTGCATTACTGAAAATCTTGATGCTTTTATGTCTACCCAGACAGCATAATAAGAAAGAAAATCATGTCATCCAAAGTTAGGAAATACAAGAATTAAAACTACCCTGTAACAGCCCAGCCAGTATGTGCAATACATACTTCCAACTCTCAGTCCCCTGCATCTTTCACAGCACAGGAAGATAGGTTAATGAAAAGCTGGACAATTTTAATTCTTCCATACTGTTCAACATTTGACATCTCAGGCTTTCCTCAGAACTATCACCTTCCTCATCAGCTTCCTACACTGTTCATTAGTGTAGCATTTGCATGCTACACAAATATTAATGAATGGTATCTTCATAGCCTTATATGACACAAGGGACACTGTCCCTATTTCACCAGCAAGTAACAGAGCAGTAGTGCACTGTTATACACATTATTTTAGATTCTCTGTTTCACTGTAGCCAGAAGATACAGACTCCTCTACATCTCAAAGCATCATATTGGCTCAGTGTGCAGCTCCAGTTCTGCAGTAATGAATTTGCGGCCTTTTGCAAGACCACAAGCACCTCAGTCTAGAGGCAGAAAACAGGAAGCTCAGCACAACCTCACAAATTGTTAACTCTAAAATGATTGGCACCTGGCCACGAGCTAGGTTTGCAGCAGAGTCAGAAATGGATCCCAAGTCTATGAGGAAGCATAGCATCTTTTCATTGTATTACAGCCCTATGTTACATACTCCTGAACTCACTCCATCCTAATTACCTAAAGGAGAAAACCAGAATGTGAACATGTAAATGAAGACCATCACCAGTTGCATAAGAACATTGGGTTGCAGAGGCTCTTTTAATTCATGTTTTTCACATTCTGAGTTCTGCAACTTCATTAATATCCTGAATATAGGGATTTTCATAACTTATTGTTCAGCTTAAAAAAAAAAAAAAAAAAAAGCAGCAGTGAAAATCAACTGTAAAACCACAATACTGGGGAAGAAGATAAAGAGATGAAGTATTGTATCAGAACTTCCCAAATGAGAACCTCCCAGTCTAGCACAACCCATGTCACCCAAGATAGCAGACTCAGCAGCCTGGAGAAGAGAAGGCTTCAGGGTGACCTAACTGTGGCCTCCCAGTACGTGAAGGGAGCCTACAAGAAAGATGGAGAAGGACGTTCTACAATAGTAGGTAGTGATACAAAAGGGACAATGGCTTTAAACTGAAAGACGGTAGGTTTACATTAGATATTAGGAAGAAATTCTTTACTGTGAGGGTGGTGAGGCACTGGAACAGGTTGCTCAAAGAAGTCATGGATGGCCCATCCCTGGAAGTATTCAAGGCCAGGCTGGATGGGGCTTTGAGCACCCTGGTCTAGTGGGAGGTGTCTCTGTCCAGGGTAGAGAGGTTGGAATAGATGATCTTTAAGGTCCCTTCCAATCCAAACCATTCTAATATTAAACACCCAAGCAGAGATTAGAAATGGTGAATATTTACTACTGATACCTTGGATAACTACTGTAGCAGAAGAATGACAACAATCAAGAAACAGCTCTTACTTCTCCACATATTTTGATTCATTCCTCTATCTGCTTCAAGGGATTAGTTTCCACCCCCTGCAGTAGTTCAGATATTCATCTGATCTTCACTCAGTCCATCCCACACCTGTTTCCATACCTTTTCTTACAAAATTTACCCAAGCCTAAGCACATCCTTGACTCAACCCAGTTGTCATCACACCTCTTCTAATGGTCAAAGTCCAAGTTCTCCAAACACCTGTTGTTCCTTTCCTACCTGGACCTTCCCACCTTCTCTATAGTGTTATTAAATAATTTCTAATGCAGGTGGCAGGAGAGTAACATTGAAATCACAGACAAGGCAATGTCCTACCTCTAATTCCCAATGCAACACAGAAGAATCATCATTTTTCCAGAAAAAAATGCTACAGTAATGAAGGACTATTTAGCTTCTAGTATTAATTGTGAACACTCTGAGTTTTATATATATATAAGGTATATATATATAAAAAGCAGTAATTGTAATAATATGTAAAGAAATAATTAGAAATGTTATACTTACAGCCTTTGTAACTGACAGGAAACGGTCATAGCTGATAAGGACAATGCTAAACACTGAAGCTGTGCACACAAGATAGTCCACAACAAGCCAAATCTTACACAAGCCTCTTCCCAAGTGCCACTCCCCTGTTAGGGCATAAGGGATGTACAAAGGCATACAGAACACACCTGTGGATATAAACCAAGTGCACGTGTCAGTCAGCACTGCAGGCAGTACTTGTGAAAGCATAAAAACATTTCTGTGCTACTTGTGTATCATTATTACTTCTTCACCTGCTAAAGGAAGGAGCAGCTGACTTTTTCATCTGCTCAAGTGTTCTGTATTAACTGTTGAAATTAAAACAAATGAAACTATCTTTCCCCCAGCGTAATTCACCAAGTGTTTTCTATGATAAATTATCCAACTGCCATGCGTCTATCCTCTTAGAAGCGTGATATGGAGTCTAAAAGTGTTCCAGAAGTAACTTTTTATAGGAGTAGGAGTTTGAGACTAATTTTTAAAACGATATGATCAAAAGGCTGACAAAAACTGCATGGTAAATTAAATACACCCAGCCTACCATTTCTTCTCATCATAATTCTTGATCATAACCACTTTTCAGTGGTGAGTTGATAGGTTGTTATCTATGGGAATACATCGAGGTGTGGGAACAAACATGAGTGACCCGCCTGTACCCATGGCTATATAAATTTAGGCTATTAAATACAAGTGTTGTGAAAGTGACAATATTACCTCATTTTAATAAACTTCAAGGTGATGTCACAGAGTCACAATGCAGCCTTGGGAGGCTGAAGAGCTAGTGGTGTCGTTTGCTAGGATGCAGAAATGCAGTGAACAGCATCAACGCTGCAATGAAATGGAATCACTGCATCTACAGAGCAGCTAACACTTGCTCTTTCAAACAAATGCATCATTATACATTTGAACATTCATAGGGGGAAAAAAAGCTATGATTTCAACTTTAGATCTACTGCATAATAGTGTGTGCTCCTGTAACAGGTACTGAAGAGTATCCTGAGAGTTTCCATTTCTATAAAAATTGTACAATTCCTGTTATTCTTCCTCTACTAAGAATCAAGAGATCCCTCTTCAAATCCAGCTATAGGTCCAGAAGCACAGAGCTAAAGCAAAAGTTGCTGAATATCAAAACCAGATAGATTATATATGTCACAAGAATAAGCAAATGACTCTGCAAGCTTTTAGCAATTAGGGTCATGCAGAAAGTAAGAATAATCCAGGTATACCTTGAATCTAAATTATGTAGCTACAGAAATACCAGTTTGATTCTAACGTGTGCAAAGCTTTTAACCAAATCTAGATTTAAAAACCAGATGTTCTGGTAAACATAATATCAGAAACAAAAATTTATGACAATAAGGTAATGCCAAGTAAGCTCTAGTTTCTTCTTTGACAGAGGACTTTATTTACTTCATACTTCCAAGCAAGATGCTATTATTTGTTCAGTATGATGATAGATTGTGAGCCAGATGACAGCACGCCACTTTGTTCACTGAGTTGTGGGGTTAGTCTTCTGCTCACTGGTGTGTTTTTTTCCTGTATAATGCAACTGGATAGCAGGCAATAAGAGCTCTGTGGCACAAGAAGGCAGATGTAAGGTGGAAGAAGACATCAAGCATATGGGGGAAGGGATCAAAACATTATACAAGGAGATCTGGACATCACAAGGACAGGACAATTGGAAGCTGTACCCCTAACAGAACTTCAGACACTGGCAATAAATTTTAAGTAGAGTTTCTTCTCTTCTTTCAGCATTCTTCTTAAATGTGTGGCTAAAAATAGTAGAATAAAAACAGTTTAAAAATATTTTGTTGTGATATGACAAGTCAGTATATGGATTTCATGAAATAGCCACAATTGTTCAAAACCATCCTTCTGCAGACTCAATAATTTAACCAAAACTTTTAGCAGACTCAGTGCTTCACAGAATGTTGCAATACATCAATCTGCAACAGGACATCAAATTTGTGTCTTAATTGTACTTTTTCTCAGTATGAGTCTCAAAATTAAATGTGGCCCTATTTATAAATATACACATGTAACATCATACTTCTTAGAAACTGTTATTTTTATTTACCTATACAACACATACTCCTAAGGTATTGCTCCAGATAAAGCATGTACAGCAAAATGTTTAAAAATACTATTCATCGCTATTTAGTCACAAACTTCATCTGCATTGTGCGACAGCAGACTGAAATAGAAAATATCAACCATGTGTACGAGATCTGCCAGAATATATATAAAATAACTGGACTATCTAAACATTCATCAAAACTCTTCACAAACAACTCCCATTCTTTGTTATTCTGTAAAATCCACACACAGTAGCATGTCATCCTGGAGTAATAACATTAAACATTACCCATCTACCTGACAAAGCATCCATTTATCCTGAAAAATCATAGGCTGCTAAAATACATCATGTAGCTTCCACCATTCCTCTTCCTTCCCCTACTTACATCTGGGAAATAGTTCCCTTAGAAGAAACCACACAGAAGATAAACCCCATTGCTTCTCCTAAGATTCCCAGGACACAATTAGTATATGCCTTCATGAATGGGACTTACCCACTGCAAAGTCAGAAACAGCCAGATTGAGAAAGAAGTAGTTGCTCCGATGCCTGAGGTTTCGGTCCAGGATAAAAGCAAGGATCACCAGGATGTTTCCAAGGATGGTGACCAGACTCAGCAACACCATGAGGAAAGCCAGCAGCACCGACACACCCAGTGAAAACTCGGAGCTCGGCGACTGGATGGGCAAAGTCTCATTCCACGCTGCAGCCACATGCAGAGTATTGGCACTGCTGTCGTGCATGTTCTGTACCCCGGTCAATTCAGTCTGGGAAGAACGTTGGATTTGGCAGGGTTTCCCAGAAGATTCAGATTCATAAGGATGAGTTAAAAAATCCAATAAACATAAAAAAAATTGCCTCAAGAGAGGGAAAAAAGTAAAAGCTTTTGATGCTAGATAAATCTAGTTTTCTTAATGTATAATGTACCTGTATAATTCTAGAAGAGTTACTGGTTCAGAAATACATGTTTTTCTCAAGCTTGTATTTTAAACCGCAAGTTCTTCTTTAACCAACATGATTCTTATCTGTGGAGGTCAGGAGTGCTGATTTGAGGTTCTCTTTTGCTTTCCACTCCACCCCCACCCACTGCCCAGAAGTGTTTTGCTTGCTAGCATTATGGACAACTGTTTCTGAATTTTTTTCATAATCCTGTGTACGTATCTTAATGAGAATTTAAACTATTTTCTAATTTCATCCTGTTTATCTGGTATCACTGCAGTTCAGAAAGCCTGTGGTCCCTCTCTATGGTATCTTTTCATGGACCGAAGACATGGTCAACTTCATTGCTGCTGTTGCTCTTCTATTTGAGGACTCTATGGCTGAAAACACGATGCAAATAAGCATATACAGAATTACTTACCAGAGCAGTTAACCAGTACTGGTCCAACCCTCAGAGACCAGTTGCAAAATGTCCATTGAATCAGTTTCAAAACTAACAGCAGCAGCCCCAGTGACACAGCATCAGCTGCTGTCGCCCCAGACCCAAGGAACTAAATATCAATGCCCTGAACGTGAACAAGAGCTTGGCAATTAACTTTAATAGAATGAAGTTTTTCTTTCCACACTGGTGGGAAATATCATGTGTCCTCCACAAATGCTTATATTTTGCATGAGTAATGAAGCTACTCACAGAGAGCTGTGAGTATTCCACAGTTGTAAAAATTCAATCACTTTTATTATGGGTTCTAAAAGCACTTTGGCTGTCATGTCTTTGCTTCTGTTGTGGGAACAAATTCATTAGCATTTGCCAAGTGCTTTTACTAAATGTTCCAAGGGCAGCAGTACAAAAAATGCAAAACTTTATTATCCATACAAATATCTTCTCGGCATGCAAGTCCATTATTGCTTAAGCTTTATTTCCTTCCCAGGTAATGCAGAAAACACACTATGGCACAACTACTAATTAATACCATTAGCCTTTCTTCTGCTAGGCCATACTGAAGCCTCAAAAGGAAACTCAGCAGCTTCACTGTTTTTCATGAGAACAAGATGACCTTGCCAAATGGCATAAATCTTGGAATGCTTCCTAGGAGTAAATAGCTACCTGATTCTTTTCATCCCCCTCCCTCAACATTTCTTCTTGGACTTAACTTAGATCTAACTTGGTTTCTTGAAATCTTAGATATCCAACTCTTTTACACCATGCTCGGAAAGCCTGTGTGTAGTAAGGCACCTACAAATCCATGAGAAGTTTAACACAAGATCCACTAAATAAGCTTTCAGCAGAACTAATTTTTGTGTGGCTATGATTAGATCAGTCTAGAACACATCTAGATGGAAAAATATCTAAAGTAGCTAATAAAGAGCTGATTCTCATTTTTTATTCAAATAGACATGCTAGGCATTAAATGCACAGCACAAAAGAGTACACCAAAAGGATCCACAAGTAAATGTTCCAGCTGTCTCTTCCCTTCTTTTCTCCAAATTAAAAAAGAATACATACCAAACAGTAGAAGCACCACCCTGAATTACCTCCAATGTCAAGAAATTACAAACAGTTCAGAATTGCTATGCTGCAGTAAGAAAGACAATTTTCTTCACTTTCTAAAGTTAAGGGTAGTAGACTTTAGAAACGTCACCTTTTCATATTTTAGCATGGAAGATTTCCAGCTACATGTAGGACATCTAGAAGAACTGTTAAGTCTCAGAGCCACTTGTAAGCTTGTAAGAATAACAGTTCTTTTCCACTGCTCAACTGTCTTGAATTCAAGCTCTTCTCCTTGAAGTCTGTTTTGACAGAGAAACTACACACCAGTTCTTCAGAAGGTACTTGGCTAAAAAAATACCCCAGTCAGAGAGCAGGTGTAAAGTCTTGGTCTGGTCACTTAAGTGTGAGAGACATAGGAAAATAAATCATTCTGATACTATCTTGTAGGAAACTGTGGTGCTGTAATGACTAATCTGTTTTCAGCCATATTCCTGATTCATTTTCAGAATAGCAAAGCAAAACCAGTAAAGATATAAGACAACAGAGTGGCCAAAAACACAAAATAAAACCTTTTTTTTTTTTTTTGCTCTTCCACAAGTAGGGAATATGTCTTAAACAAATTTACAGTATTTGATAACAGAGTTAAAACTGCTGCTTCTGTTTAACATTTAAAACAATGTTCTCACAGAATTAAAAAAGTTAGAGCTGTTGCCAGCCATTTTTGTAACTTCCTTCCTTTGCTGGATCTTCTTCATAGAATAAGGGAAGTTAAAACTTAGGAAATGCTTGCAAACAAAAATAGGAAGAGAACATAAAAGGAAGAGAATGTAACTTCTCTAACCAAAAGTGTCCAGAAGACAGCCAGCCAGCACTTCATGCTCTCTAAGAAATAGTGTGAAAATACAAATGTATATCCACTTTGGTGGTCTGTTTCCAGACATTTTAAAGGACAGGGGATCAATTTTGCTCACTGAGTGGATGATCTATATGGTTTATTTATGCAGTCAGTGGTTATCAACAGCCTTTTTTCCATCTTGGGGTTTTAGTTTTTGCCAACACACAACACTAATACATGAGATTCTTGGGGACAAGGCTCAGTATTTTCCATTAAAAACAAAAAGTAATAAAAAAATAGTAATCAGGTATCTCAGCTGAACACCAAAAAAGTTCAGACCTTCAGAACTGATTCTGAGCATGCAAAGCTTAAAGGATGCTCTTTGGAAGAAGAACATGCACTGCGGTGAATGGAATTGTACCTTGGGCAGCTGCAGCAGAACTCACAATTCACCTGCTTCCCACATTAAGTGTTATCTCAAACTCTTAGAAAAGCAACAGAAACTTTGCAATACGTGTCAATAGAGCATTGGAAGTGAATGCCAAAATTTTTACTTTAAAAGAGCTTTCCCTAAGACAAACTATGAACAAGAAATACTTGTATGACCAGAAAACTACAAGGCTACACACAGAGTGTGGATCTCCTATCCTCAGAGGAAAGCCAGTTTAGTATCACAACTACAGATGCTAAGGTTGAACTCAAAGACCTTTGCTATCAGAAAGGTAGTGTAACTTTGTAAAATTGTTTTAATAAATCAGTGCAGGAATTAGCATGCTTGTTTTGGTTTTTAATCACGTATTTGGTGGCATTTTTGAAGTTACTGAAATTGCTAAGGAGTATCTCTGTTGCTCTACCAAACTCTGAAACAGTTGCTTTGATTAGATGAAGTTTGTCTGGAGAGAGAAGTTTTCTGGGACACTCGTGCTGGAGAACTATAATGTACAGTTCAGTGTAAGATGCTATTGGCATGAAATTGTATCCAGAACAGGTGGTCAAGTCAGATAGTCTTAGAATTACACCTTTAAACTACGTAAGTGCCACTGGAGAAATACCATTAAAACAGTCACAGGTCTGACATTACTACATGAGCAAATTACAAAAGGTGTACCTGACCTAAGAAAGCACCTGTGACTAAGCTAGTAGTTAAAAAATTACAAAGTTTAGAAAATAACTTGAGAAAACAAAAAGAAAACAAAAACCAAAAAAACACATCATTAAAATCTATCCTCTCCAAGTGGAAGATATCAACAGGATGTTACAAAAAATTCAAGTCTTTGGGATGATATAAATAACACTTGCTTTTTTTCCCACTCTACACCAAGAGAAGCCTTCAGAACATTTATATGTTCACTACTCGATGTAACAGTCCCATTCAAAATCCCCACTTTCTTAGAATCACTTGTTCCTTTAATCATGCAACACTTAATTCTCAGCTTTTCAACAGACTCCTAGAGTCCCAGTTGTGACAGAACAATTCTCAAAGAAATTTTGTAGTAATTTCATCACATTTCTTAGTTCATTGCCCCTGTTCAGCCTTTCTTATGTGACCAAGCAGGCCTTATCTAGCACCTACCTGATCAAGAGCTGTACAGGTAGGACGAGGCTCTCCAAGACCATACAGAACTCAGCCACATGCTTTCTTTTCACAGAAGAAAATCTAGAACTGAGAAAGTAACCTGGTGTATGAACGACTCCAGCCTCAGCCTCAATACAAAAAGCTAGAGAATTCAATTACTAATACAAGACAGGTATTTGAATTCGAATCCAGGAAAGGAGCAGATGAGAAATCCACATTTTCAATTAGTCAGTTGTTGTGTGGTGGGATGGGGGTAACGGTTCCAGAGGCTGCAATGTCCTCAAAACAAGGAGCTGAAATGTATAAGCAACAGAAGACTTGTGTCCAAGCTCAATTTCAGAACAGCAGGAAAAAACCCACAAAACAAGATGAAAATCCACCTATAGCTTTACTGAATTCTCTTCTGAATACAACATATCTGTTGTATCGGATAAGGCAATAAGGTCCAGGTTTTCTTTGTATAAATATGTGCAAAACAATTCCTTAAAGCATTTAAAAAATTAATTAGTGTTCTGTTCTCTTCTTGTTATCCTTCCTTATCTTTTTGCTCTTTCCTGCTTGTCTAGATGACTCTTCCTGAAACAAAAAAACAAGCATTTCAAAATTCACACAATATTCTTGTAAATCGCAAGTATTCTCTCAAGGTCACCCATGAGAATTATTTTTAATATGAACAGCGTTCATAGTTCACTGGGATTTATGAAAATTTTGAGATGTATAATATTTATCCACTCAGTCTTGCTTTTTAGAAATTTCTGCCTTCAGCAATGATAAAATTATAGATGTATCTATGCCAACTGAATACAATATAAAAATAATCTCAGCCACTTCCACTCAGGGAAGAGGTGACCAGTATAATAATTCAATAATACCACGAATAATTCAATAGTACTATACTGCAAAATTCTTTTTAGTGTGGATGTGTCTTCATCACGGGATACACCACAACACTAAAACTGCTTTGCTTCCCTCAGTGAAACAAACCTATATTGGGAAGAACAAAATTTGGCCAATCTTTCTGGATCAACACTGGAATGTACAGTTTACTCTGACTGTTAATTCTCAAAAACAAGATTTTTCTTTGGTAGGCATTCATTGCAAGCGCTCTCCAAAATGATGATGGCATCTGACACTACATCTGACAAGAACACAAGACTTTTTATCTATTCCCTTCTATTGCTCACACATGGAAAAGAGACTCTAACAGGTTGTTTGAATTCTGCTATTCTGAAAACAGTTAGTTAAAAGAATACTTTCTCCAAGAGCCACATCCATGGTACTAGAACAATCATTACCCTAAGCTCTGTCATTTTTCTGATGGGCACTGGTAACAAAATATGTTGGTTAACACACAGAAAACATAGTCTGTTTTAGGTTGTTAAAAATAGAAAAAATAAGTAAATTTTTGGTACTAAACCTTCTCAGGAGGATAAAGACTTAAAAAAATTAATTTCCTTTTATTTTATACGCAATGCTTTCAGAGAAAACACTGATAAACTGTCAAGAAGGTGAACCACCAAGTATATACAAGCACCTCTAAAATGGAAAAAGCAAATAACTAAAAAGTGGAGGAGGAGAAATGGCAAAGAATGCTCAGCTTTTGGCCACAGATACCTGAAATACTTTCACATACAAAAAAAAAACCCCTGACAACTGCATAATTTTTCAATTATCCATTAGTAATTATTTCCTGCTATCTGAAACTTTCTGTCATTTGCAATCACATACTATAATGTACATAGACATAGCTAATATGCATTTCTAAGGATGAAGAAGTGTTGATTCTGAGGATAAGGAAGTGTTGAGAAACAAAAATGCGAGATTATTAAATGACCTGAGTCCCTTAACAAGTAAAATTCCATTTAAGGTCATTTGGAACTTTGTCTCCTGAGTTATTTCAGTTTCCTTGGAACATTTTCCTACAATCTTTTCTGTATCAGTAATGATATTTTGCTTGAATTCTTCTAGTTTAGATTTTTTTAAATGGTCTCTATCAACTGTAATTATGAAAACTTCTTTGAGTATAACAAAGCTTTCCATTTTTAAAATGCCTCCTAGTTACAGTGATTCCCAAACTCAGCCTGCCTACACACTAGAACTGCTGGCACAGGGAAACATGAGAAGCAGCAGCTTACAGTTTATTCAACACAAAAAGAGGCGTTTCCCTTTACCATCCTCTCCCAACCCTCAAATTTGCCTTTGGATCAACGTTCTCAACTACTGCTACCCTTCTGTTGCACATCTCACACTTACAAAACAGGTCACTAGCTCCCTTGGAAGTTCTCTGCACTGATCCTGTGAGTGCAGCAAAGAAATCCAAGGATGACACAGGTTGTATTGCTTTTCTTCTGGCTTCATCTAATGGGGAAAATTCACAGAAGTTCACATGCAAAAGCCTTCCTTCTAAGCGGCCAAAACTTACCACTGAAGGTATGTAGTCATATTCCACAAGTACGTTTCTTGCACAATTGTTTATATGTTTGAAACGATCTGGTCCTAAAAGAATACCTCCATACCAGCGGGATACCACAACTAACACGTTGTGGACATTCAAAATCTGTGAACAGAAATAAACAGAGGTTGTTACCTTTTAATCAAACTAGTTTTACTGTTGACACTAATTTTAAACATAAGAAAAGCTGACGATCTTGCATTTTTATGAAGACCTTACAGTCAGGTCTGTGGCACACATACATTATCAGAGAGCAACAAATAATGCCAAGTCAGCAGTTGTGGTTAAGTTTCTCTCACCAAGCTCCTACCCAAAGGTAAATGCAAAAGTAAAATGAGTCCACGTATCCCTCGGAAAGGGCACAAATCTATCTCATGCACTGCAGTTGCTCATCAATGTGTCAAAACCTTCAGGCATTACTAAAAAGAAAAATTACAGAGTGACTTTTTTTATTCTTTGATATGATCAATTATTATTTCCAGAGAACCTCTATCATTAGGCAGATTGTCTATCCACACTTTTGAAAGCGTTGATGGGTGAGGCTAATAACGGTCAGGGCACAGGCATTATATATATGGATACCAAAACGCCATAAGCTAGTACTGTTAGCATGTGCACGTTAACAACCATTATTGGTCTCCACTAAGGAGAAAAAAAAAATAGATATTTCACTAATTTGAACAATACTATTAGAAGAGTTTATCATTGTTTGTGAAAACAAAAATATTCTTAGAATGTTAAAATTAAAAGGATAATTAAAAAAAATTAAAAAAAAGGATTAGGGCATGTTCTGTGACAGGCATTTTCTATTCTACATCTCTGTATCAGCCATAAAGTCTGTATATAGCAACTGTTCACAGTAAACAGGATTGTACTAATTTAAAATACAGCTTCTTGTAACCAGAAAGAGCTGTCTTGACTTGTAACCAGAAAGAGCTGTCTTGAATCTGAAAGATCAGATTTCTATTGCAAAAAAAAAGAACTGTAAATACAACAACAATAAATGTTTTACACCACCTAATTTTCATACCCATATCATATGTCATAGGAGCTCATAACAGAAAAACTGCAAGATCTATGAACATCTAGAAATCAGCCCATTAACTATTTCAATCTTTTCCTATGGCTTAAAATTGCACTTTTCTACCTTAGTATTCTTCTACAACTGCAATATTCCCAGTAACTAGGACTACAGATGGAGAGAGATGATCCATATAACTTAGACACACTCATGTCGGAAAGGAGATACTTCATGTCACTTTCTAAATTGGATTTTTATGGAGTATTAAGTGCCTAGACAATCTGACAGCTTTCAAAAGTATATATTAACAAGATGAGAAAAAGATGATAAGACCAGAACAAACTGAGATACAGTAATTGCCATATTGTTTCTTTACATTATCTTCATAACAATAATGTTTTCGCTCTTAGCACATACGCTTGCATATATTGATAACCAAAGTTTTCCTTCCCAAGTCTGGTTTGAGTTACTTATGAAGTTTGAAAGTTTAAAATTAAAAATGTCAAAATATTTCCACCAATTATATTTTTTTCCCAAAAAAAAATAAAGCTTGGGAGAAAAAAAAGAGTCTCCAAGAATAAGAGCATAGCACACTAAGCAACAGAATAGTCAAGCAAGAAGAGCATGGGAAAACAAAACTCCTGTTGTGAAGGGGACATCAATCTAAAAATAAAAATCAAAACCAGTATTTTGTCTCCTTATATAGTTAAGTGTCTTGAGGCACAGCACTAAGATACACCCAGCCAACCCCTGACACGTAGTTATGATATTTACAGTTTCACTAGGGCTTGAATCCTGAACAAAAATTTATTACTCTCAAGTCACATTTAGCAGCACCTTTGCCGAGGGAATATTATTTCAACAGGTGAAAACTAAAATATATGTGAGTATGAGGGTTAAGGACACAGAACTGGAAGCAGCACAACAAAACTGATTAAATGATTGAAACAACTCCTTCACTCCCACTATCTTTTGTTCTTTAAAGTTCTACGATGTAACTCCATATATACGTCTTTCTATTATGCATGCAGGAGGAAATGGCATCACATTCTTCCAGCCCTCTTTTTCTATATACCTTACACCACATAGTAAGCATAGGAATCAAAAATTAATTATTTCTTTATTACTACCACCTATGAAACATGACTAATTTCTATAATCCAAGACTTGAAAATACCACAGCCTGTGTTTTCACCTTTGAGAAAGCAATCATCTGTTTGACTGGAAGCAGAGCAAAAATTAAAATAATTTTCTACAAGGTTATTTACATTGCAGTGATTTTTAATATCTTTTGAAGATTTCCAGAAGTCAAAGATTAATTTCTACAACCTGCATAAGATGAAGAAGACGTCCACCTGCTGCTGTCTCTCCATCATCTTCACAATCCTGTAAGAAAGTCTGCTTATCTTCACAGTATATTCTTGGGAAAAAAGAAATAAAATAAATTTTTAAAATGTCAATCAAATAACATTTTTACGTGATTAAAAAGGTCTCAGGTCTTTCATACATTTATGTATCAATTACAATTCTCTACTATGGACATTTATGTGAAAACAGGATGAGGCTTAGGGTAAACCACAAATATTTATCTGTACTGTAGAACAAGTTTTGAGAAGCTTTTACACAGACTTTAGCTATTTCAGGTTAACTCCAGAGTCATTACCAATGTAAAGTCCCCAAACAGAAAAATCCTTAGGTTTTTAGTCTAATAATTATACCTCGCTGAAACCAACTCTATTAGATACAAGTTCAAATTACTGTACAAACCCGTCAGTTGAAAGAGCTTGGACAAAAGCATTATGAATAACTACTTAGGTCTATATTTCAGCAGCAATATGAAACTAATACTAAAATTCGTCTTCAGATTCTCCATGTCATCATCTTTTTCAGGGGGCACTCCAGGAAACTTATGGATGTATACCTTAATATAAAGAACAGCTGTCCAGGTCTAATTTTCCAGAAGTAATGCTCAGAGGTCTACTGTTTGTTACCAACTGATTTTGTAACTTCAGAACTTGCTAATACTCAGGTGACAATGAGAAAGAGGCTTCTGGTACTAGTTGACAAATAGGAAGCAGATAAGTACGTGTCTGTTGCCTTTTTGAAGTGTATTTGGATAGTATGAGTGAAAGAAGCCAGATCATCATCTGCAACAACAGAAATCCCCTCTTTACAGAGGGGATTTACACTTTACTTAGGCAGAAGCTTTTACTTTTTGGTAAATAAGTGTTCACTTGCTCTCATTTCATGCTTCACTAGGATCACACCAGGATGGGCATGAATGGATCAGCATTCATACTGCTTTTTCAGATGACTGGCTCCTCCAGTAATTAAAGAACTCCCTTTTACTGTCACTTACGTGCCTCACAAAACCTGCATCGCTGTCTGGACTGAGACCAATTCATTTCAAATGAGCTATGTTCACAAAAGTTGCCAGAGGCAGATCACTGCTGAATTAATTTTTACCTGTTTCTCCTTTTCCCTGAAGTTTCTTGTATTTCAGCTGAAACTTCATACGCCAGATGTCTGCATCAGGCTTTCTGTTTTGAATCTTAATTCAACTGAACATTTTCAGCTACTTCTAAATATAACATTGCGGGGAAAAAAGAGTTACTTCACCCAAGTAAAAACACCTTTAGTTCAGGATGATGCAGCATTTCCATGCTCACACGTACTATACAAAGTATACTAATACATGTTCAAATCCACTTTTGCTTTTATTTTTTTATTTCTAATGCTATTTTACTATCTTATTTCCTACTGTATGTTCTACTTTCTTGACCTCAAGTTCAAAGTAAAGCCTTTAATACTATACAAATAAGAAATCTATTTAATAGGAATGAATTTCTTTCTCATGTCCTGCAACTCATTTGTCAAAGAACACTTAAAAAAATAAAAATAAAAGCACTATCTGCACCTCACCTGTACGCATATATGTTGTGAGTAGCACTTGCAATTTTCTTGTTCTCATACAATTTTTCAAGAACTCTTTTTACCTTAAAAAAAAAAAAATTGGAAAAACCCTTCCTTTTATAACAGGTATTTCATACATGCCGTCTCAATATCACTGCAAAACAAACATCTCCTTCTTAGTATATACATGAAACAATTTTAGGTCTTGACATAAAATGAATTAAACATTGAGTGTTTCAACTCAAGAAGCAGCTTCTCAGTATCCTCATGCTTGTTTCAAATCATTTTTCTGTGATACTGAAAACAGATGCTCCTTGAATTTATACACTCTGTACATTTGTTATTGTTGAAGATACAGAAGTGTCAAATTGCTTTACTAAACGAGAAATACAGCAAGACACAAAAAATACTTTTAATCAGTATTAAGTATCAATTACACCTGATTATTTTTCCAACTATAAGATTAAGCTGGAATAGAACACAACTTGAATATACCACTACACACTGCTTTTACCTGTTTCGCAAAAAATGTGGTTTAGAAAACCCTATCATATTTCATTTTGAGTTTTTCCTTTTCTTGCAAACACGGTTTTTTCAGAGTTTCCATTTCACAGAAAGAATAAAAAAAAGAAAAGGTTCTATTAGGGGTCTGAAAGTGTCGGTATTTCCCAACGAACAGATACTGCCATTATGTCCTTCTTTCTGCTCTTAAGAAGTACCAAATTCAAAACATTTATCACTATCAGTTCATCTTATGTTTCTAGTTTAATAGGCTAGCAATTGTTCAACTCTTTCCTATGGTCTAGCAAAAAGGAGAGCTTTTGATTAAGGCATCATTTTAGTACACAATGCAAAATATTACTGAAGTTGAGAAAGCTTGAGAAAATATGACTGGCAAATAAATTGCCTTCCATTGCGAAGAAAAATGTCTCTGAGGTGTAATTAGCAGCCATATTTAATATCTGTCTTAGCTATACTGCACTATTCAAATTTCTTGGCGAAATTCAACTGACAAAAGTCATCTCAAATAAA
Source organism: Grallaria varia (assembly GCA_013396735.1). Classification (NCBI taxonomy): domain Eukaryota; kingdom Metazoa; phylum Chordata; class Aves; order Passeriformes; family Formicariidae; genus Grallaria; species Grallaria varia. The sequence goes on from VWZG01000875.1 coordinate 446,073, forward strand.
AGATACCTCTATGAAAAATCTCCTATTACTAATGAAGAACATTTTTCAGATACCTGTCTTCCCCTTCTTTTGGATATTTAAGAAAGATAACTTGTATCAATACAGTTTCATAAATACGGACAATACATGGACTTAGGGTACAAATCATATTAAATCATCATCACCTTTGATATTACTTATTTGCCAGTCACCAGGTTCCTAAAAACATATTTTAAAAATTCATTATGTGTCTGTGTTAGCAATGAACCTCCAAGAGAGACATCCTAAAACTAAGCAACAATTTATCCTGTTCCCTGATGTAGCTTCTGAGCCTTTTTTTTCTCATGTTCCCCTCTCTACTATTCCTGCTTTAGGGAAATAAGGGATGTGATTCTCTACCTGTCAGTGAGTCACCTGCTCAAGAAAGACACAAGATGTTTACACAATAGATCAGTTAGCTCCACTCAGTGAAGGAACTCACACTACGCTCTGCACACTGCCTTAAAATATCAATGAGTATCATTGCAGCACACAGATTCTGCAGATAGACTATCACGGACACCTACTGATCTCTCCAGCTGATAAAGAACCCAGCTTTCACTACAGCTGCAGTGGTGACTCCATTCCTCATCTCTTTTGACTTTCTTTCAGAAAAATTAGTCCATACCACAGTAAAGCTTCCCCACAGTCCAATCACCTCACAATGTACAGCAAGAATCTTGTGAAACAAGCTGGATTTGACAATTTGGGGAACTGCTCTATCGTCATACTAACCATATACCAGGAAGCCTTGACTGAAAATTCCTGGGTTTGTGAAGCAATTGTTGTCTTTTAAAAAAAAAAGTCATGAAAGACGAATGTCAATTAAGAATGTCTTTGGATGCAAAAGGGAAATAACCAATCTGCTTTAAGTGAGTCCTACTTCTTGACACAGATCTGACCTTTTGCAAATCCCTGTCTATGGGTACAGACTTCCTCATGTGCAGGAACAATCTTACTCATAAATAATGATAAAAGAGCGGGAGTATTTTAAAAATTACAGTAACCCAATGATTCCTATTTCTTCCCTTTCTAAAGCAGAAGAGTTCATACATACATGCATATAAAAGTACCACTTAAAGCAAATACAGCTATAGCACAAAAACCTAAATGAATGTACAGTATATGTGAACTTGAAAGGTTAAAGTGCTCCAGGAAAGATACAAGGATTTAAAGACCAAATCTTATGTCCATACTAGGCAAACTAATGAGACAGAATTAAAAACAAACAGGAAAACCCCACAGACAGCTTAAAACATAGATAAATATACCTAAAACCTTGTCAACCTGTCAAGATTCTTTAACAGTCACCAAGTATGTAGTAGATTCAGCTTACCTGGAATTTCAAGAAGCATTTGACAATATCCCTTACCAAAAATTCTTAAAATTAAACCTAAAATTGGATAAAAAGAAAGAGGAAAGTCCTCTCAAAGTTTAACTCTCTGTTAGTAACAAGAAAAGATGAGTAGTTTCCCCATTATACAGTGATGATCAATGGATGATAGTAGAGGCAAAGTGATGCACAAAGTAACTCAAAACCCCTCCCAAGTAGGTCTCAGTAAAGATTTACTTACACATTATCCAAGTGTGTGGATGGAAAACATTTATAAACGCAATTAATTTTCCAAATAACACACGATAGACTTGGTAGCTTCCAAATATTTTACGGTAAATTTGCCAACATCCAAAAGTCCAAATACAATGTTCTTATTCTCTTATATCTAATGCACATAATAGTAAAGAATAACAGCAGTGCAGCGCTTCCTGCTATTTAGAGATATTCAGCTGACAGGGAAAGCAAGAAACTGGCAACTACTCAGACAATATTAGCACACAAAGATGCACAGACAGACAGAAAGACAAACATATCTGGCAAATTTCAAGTATTTCAGTAATATTTTGACAAGCTCAAAGTATAGACAAAAAGAGAAGAATTGATTTCTACTGACTTATCTGGTTGTCACCACTGGAGCCAGATGTGCCTGGAAAGTGCTCCTTCGATCTGTGACTGGGTTTCCATGATGTATGGGTGGCAGTTCTTCATCTACTGATCACAAACAAGGAAGTGTTTGTTATCTTTTAAAAGCACAGAAAAAAATGTATATAGCTACAAGTTAAGAATACCTCCGCTTTTAAAAACAGATTTGTTAAAATGAAAAACAGAATGAGCAAAAATATGTTGGGTTATTTAATAACTGTCATTAAACTTTATTATAATTTTATTGTTACTAATTTTACTCTAAAGCTCAGTAGAAAAGCAGAATCTTCAAGCCTCTCCTGTATTATTTCAACAGAATCAACAAGAGCGTATTTCTCACCATTGGAACTTTCAGATGTTTTGTAATTTAACATTTTAATTGGATCCTCCTGAATGGGCTCATACTCTAGGAAAAAATCTTCATCATCTTCATCAACTTCTTCACTGGTTTTTTTACTATCTGGTTCTATTAAAATACAAGTAGCAAAATTTATTGCACATTTTTTTGCAAGACAGGCAAAACAAAATTTCAAACTCTTTTTCTCAAAAATCTCTGGCTTTTCAGTTCAAAACATTTTATCACTAAAAATTACAAAATACGTAGTAACATGCAACAAGACCCAAAAATGCTTAGCCCAGTACTAAATAAAATCTTCCTTAGAATTAGCAAGGGGGGCTAAAGGATCCTTGCATAATGTCTTCCATTTCAATACTAAGTAACAGTATATCTAAGAAGAAAATAACAACAATGTTCACTATCACTATTTCCATTCAATATTTACAATGCTACCTTTAATTTAATCTGAACAGCTGGTAATGGCTGATGCTTCACAAAAACTCCAACCATTTAATCCATTACTCCATTACCATACATCAATCCAGTTATTTGGTGAAAAATACAGAGCTGTTGTTCAATGCTACCTCATAATGTTATAAAATCATTAGATTTGAAGCATCTCTCTTGACATATTTCAAGTATTCTGGGATTCCCCAAATCCTGTCTTTCTTCATGCACAGAACATACAAAAAATAAGTCAATAACAAGAGGAAATATCATACATGGTTAGGGTTCTGGCATCTGGATTGAGAGTAAGTTAATACATCACAGTCTGATTCCTATTCAGAGGGCCTATGATGTGGTGATGCAGTTTTTATAACACAGATATTTTCCATAAAAAAGCCAAGGGATGATAAAGCATGCTCAAAAGGAATTAGGTGTATTATATACATAATCATTAGATATAAGTAGAAGCTATAAGAGCAATGAAAAGTGACTGCTTAAATGGCCGTGATGTAGTGACAAAATGCACAATTTATTGACTACAAGTAGACCTTACCATGAAGCAACACTGAGAACAGAATTTATTTTCCTCTTTGATCTTTTATTCCTCACAGGACTGAGCTAACATCTATGACACAGGAAAGTACTTCTCTTACTTTCTGCCACATGTGCATTTGTGCATGTCACTCATGCATTCCATAGCAGTTTAGCATTTTAAACCACAAAAAAACCCCACTACTTTTTAAAAGAGTAACTGTGAATTCACACAAACTCCATAACAGTAACAACAGAAGAATCACTGCAAGTCTAGTGATCAGGTACTTCCCATCCCAATACAGTAAAATGCAATTAAGATGGAATACTTTGTCATATTTGGCATATTCCACTGAAGTTTATCTTCTCTTGAATCCAAACCCTTCAACAGTGCAGTCAACACCAGAAATTAATTACTGATATGAGTAATTCCTTTGCAGAACAGATGACAATACATTATGTACCTCTATGCAGCACTGTCCTTTCATGCAAGTAATTTCATTCCTGAGGGAATCAAAGACCTTGTTCTAGTTCAGAGGCCACCCTCCTCCTTTTCCCTACTGCTTTTTAAAAAGGGAAGCTATCACTGTAAAACAGTAAGCCATGACACTGGAGACTGTTTTCTGATATTCAGATCCAATACAAAACTGGACGTTAACTATGACTGAAATTTACTTTGCAGTGGAACAAGAAGTAAACTGAAAACCCCAGGCATTTCCTGAAGTACCTGGATCTGAAGACTGTGCCTTTTCTATGAGAACTTCTCGTATCTTCTCCACCCATAAATATAGTATACTTTCACCAAGGTTCTGTCTGGAAGCAAAAACTCACACAGTAAATGAAGAATCATTTTTGCAGAATTCACTTGGAAAGCTCATCAAATAACATATAGATTTCAGACACAGAACATAATAGGCTAGTGAGATAAACAGCTTAGGAAGGCTTGTGGAAAGCACTTCACAGGGTGACACACAATATCGGTATCATTATACACTCTCTTTGTGGCTTGCTTTACTTATTTATCAACATTAAAAGAACCAATGTGGAGGAAAACAGAAAACTGACAGAAACTTTCTGACCATTAAACCAAGGGAAAGCATCTGTGAGAAGAGCAGACTGGACAGACCTCAGTATTTTTCAGAAGAATACTAAGCTACGATGCCTAGCCTTAGAGCTTGCCCTGGAACAGTTTTCACTATATAAAGACTGTACTGACAGTGGTGAGTTCCTTCAGCTGCTCTGTGACTGTAGAGGACTCTCTACTCATAACCATGGCTGAGGTTGATCTCTGTGGACTGTGATAGCAGATCAGCGGCAGCAGGCACAGGGGAACATTGGACTGATATACTCTGGTTTGGACAAAAAGCAGTACTACAGGACAGGGAGATAAAGATTTTCGTCTAGGAGTCTTCAGTTGGGAGGCAGAGGTGTGTATTAAGGTACTGGGGGAGCACAGAATACGTTTTATATATGCATACTTAGAGTTAAGAAATGCTTGCTTTATGTGCAGCAAGACCCAAACAACTCAAAATACATTTCAAATGGTGTCCTGAAAAATTGTCTTCACATTTTCAGTTTAGTACATTCATGAACTGTGCATGTTTATCTCTAAATCACAACTTAAGATTTAGGGCCATATGTAACTCAATGTTTCTCATTAATTTTTTTCTTACTGCCACCACCTGGGCACCATGTAAAGACAAAATTGCATCTTTAAACACTTACCTTGGTTAATGCATATAGCACTACTGCTGGAAACAATCGAATTCAAATAAACATACATATCTTAAGAAAAAATATTCAAGCAAAACTAAGGATTTTATAAACTTGTAGCTCTTGTCTTCAAAATCTGGACAGACCCTAGAACAAACACTGCTTATCATACAGAAGCACTGTTTCAATACCTGAGGACCGATTTTTTTTTTTTAGTGATGGAATGAGATTTGACAAGAAATAAGATTTTTCAGTTTTGCACAAGTAAATAGCAATTTATCCACCTATAACTCAATTTCAGTTTCTGAAGAGTTGTAAATGATCCTTAGTCTGAAAGGTTACATTTCCATGCTGCTGGTTTCTTTTTTCTGTCACTCGTTTCTAAGTCATGAAACAAAGCTTTCTATTGAATAAAAGTCTTACCAGAAGAGTATTTGGGAAGAAAAAAACCCAAGGAAAACCAAATACAAACATTTGCTGTGTTTTTAAGAACTTTGTGCATCTCAAAACAACTTGTGAACTTAATTACCCACTTTTTCCATGTCCTTAAGAAGACATAGCAATTGACAGTATAGTTCGTATCGGTTTAGACTGCAGAACCATACAACTTAGATCACTAGGGACTAGAAACCTGGTCAAACACAGTGCAAATGATGCAGAGTATTTCTGTTATTCTGATAACCATTTAGACATTGAATAGATAAAAGGTTTCCACAAATACTGTGCAGTAAGTGGCTACTCCAGGTTTTAAACACTCTAAAATGACATATACGACCTGAAGTATAAATATGTTCACTTCCTGATGAACAAACGGAAGTTAGAGAAGACCAGTGAGGGATCCAAACAGCAGCTGATACAGACAGAAAGGAGCTACAAAAGACTGAACTAGCACAATTTATCAGCCTACAAGACTACAGAGGTGGGGAACACAAAAAACCCAAACCTGCTTCACAACCATGTTCACAGTCCTCACATGCCAACTTGTGCTAGATGCTCAGGACATTTAAAGAATCACCTACAGCGGCTCTAGCTGTGGTACAGACTCCATCAAATCCTTCGAATCTGGAGATCCCTATGGACAATCTCTGACCTTTTTGCTCCACTGAGCAACCATGGTGAATATGATCCCATAGAACTTTTCACTTAAAATCCTTATGCATTTTTAACACTTCAAATTCAATTTTACTTCTTAAAAAATCTGTTGCTTAATTAGCTATGAAACACAGTTAATCAAAGCAAGTGAGTAATTGGATAAAAAACCCTTATGCAAGCCAAGTGCTCTCTTCCTTATGGCATTAAAAACACATTTCTTATGCAAGCTGTTCAGATATCACTATCTGGGGCATGACTGTGCTTCCTTATGATGCATTTTCAGTTAATTTATTTTACATTATATTTGGGATCTGAAAGAAAGAAATAAACCATATAAAATTACTACATTTACTAGCCCAATTTTACAGCAATTCAAAAACATGTAATCGGAGTATTTCTAAATGCTGTTTATTCTCATGAATTCATTATCTCTTGTTGTAAACTGCACACTGTGATCATAAACAGTCCACAGTGATGCAGATTCCAATTAATAGATTCTGCATGTGTTTGTTTTAAAACCTACTTATCCCTTAGTTTCTAAGAAAAACTGTGCTCTAAGACAGAAACAAAGGTTTTCATATTCAATGCTTTAACATTCAAATGCAGAATAGATGCAGAAACCTCATACTTAATAGCACTTCACAGCAATAAACAATCTCATAGATTCTAAAGGGATTCTATTCTTTTGGGTTTCGAAATGAAGACTTCTATCCTTACAGAAAACCAGGTCTAAACAACATGAAAGAGATTTCTCAGAGTTTAACACAATTTGCTATTGCAAAATGATTAGTAAATACCTGGCATCTTTAACTGTTAGATTGATAAAAGAAATTTGCCCTGCCTATTGCAGCAATCACTTCTCAACCAGCAGTGAATGCAGGTATTTCAAAAGCATACACTGAGCAGGCATGGAACTGAAAATACACCATATCCTTTTACTATATTCCCCAGTCTCAAACTTACACATATAATTCTTCCAAGCTATTTGTTAGTTCCGTATACTCTTGTCCTCGAAGCCAAGGGGCACTAGAATGGAAAGAAATACAATGAAAATTGCGCCATGTGACGCTTACAAGATTCTAAAGTAAAAGTGATAAACACCTTGAAAATATAAATAATCACAATTTCAGCTGTAAACATCTTGGAAAAAGCTTGATCACTCAGGTCACCATCAAGACACCTAATTTGGACTGCCTTTTCTTACCTCAGTTAAAAAAGCTGGACCTATTTTTCATGGAAGGCCATTGTCATTCCAGAGTCACCCTAAGTATTATTAGCTGATCCTTCCAACTCCTTCAGCACCATAGTACCTACTGTATTTAGGAAGATTCTTCAGTTCTGTACCATTGTCCTCCTGGTCACATGTTAAACTACAAACTTTGCCTTAAGTTTCCTACCACTACCTTGTGTTGCCTCGTCAATAGTCCTGACCAAAACTCAGTAAATAAGCTGTGTTTTATGCCCTCAAGGTCCCTCTATCACCAAAATCAGGGACCTGGCTTACACATCTCCATTCCCATCTCATTTACCTGTCAGGAGATGAAGGGAGAGCAGGGAAGGAAACAGGAAGATGGCAAACGCCATGGCTCCATCCAACAAGAGTCAGTGCTGAGATGCAAAACAACCCTTACAATCTGAAACAAGGATCCAGACAAGGTGGGTACACCCAAGGAACCAATGAGACTTTACTGTCCAACACAACAAGCAGCTGCCAGCATACCTTCACAGTCTGATTGCTGCCTAACCAATGCTGCAAGAAATAAGACTTGAAGGATGAGAGAAAACTGCCATAGGGAGCTCTGTAATGCTAACTTGGGAGAAAGAACAGAATATTCTTGCTGGAAACATCCCCCATCCCCTGCACACTTTGATTCAAAGAGTCATCTTAACCAAACTTCCACTTACATGGTAAACAATTAACAGTGGTAACTCAGAAAATACAAACATTTGCAAGAAAATTTCACCTACTTGAGTTGATAAATAGGTGGTTCTGCAGTTGGATATCCTGGCGGCAACATCACCTGAAAGAAATTCAGAATAATTATTCACTCCTCTCGGCTAGCTGAGCTTTACTGAAGGACTCTGATGTAGAGCACTAGGATTACAACTGGTGTTACAATGAAGAAAACAGTTTGTTATGTTGTTAGAGAATTACAAGAACAGCCGAATATCTATATTTGGAATTTCAATAACGGTACCACACATAATTATATTTCACGGTTCAATTTTTAAGGATGAAAAATAAAGTACAGAAAAAAGCTGAAAGAAGTTGCACACATGGTTACTGGACCTAGGTAACTGGCACCACACTTCCATAGTAGATATTTTAGTGTTTCTTCCACTAAAAAACTTACCGCTTTCCATTCTGAAAACATATGTTACTCAATTAAGTTGACCCAAATTTCATCTTGTTTTCACAATTTCAGATCATAAATCTAGAAACAACTGCAGCAGATTCACTGAGGTGTACTACAAAAAGTCAATGTTAAAAAATTTTCAGAAACTACTCTTCGGAGAAGCACACTGACATGTTTTCGTCAGATGTGGAATTAGTATATGTAACTACTGAATACATCACAGTCACATCAATATGTTACAGGAACAAGCACTGAGTAGTCTCATCACAGACTCCAACCCAAAAGCTTCCTATTCCATCACAGTAGATAATGAACTGCATTTAAAAGGGTTTCACATAGCACACAGTTTTGCCTGCATCAGTCCAACAGAAAATTTTGTGCTAAACTCCTTATCACTACTATACCTGCAAACAGAGGGTCCATTTTGGTTGATCCAGACAATCAGCAATTTTAATGCAATAGATTTTTTCATCTTCATCAACAACACACCAATCTTCACCATAGATGGATGAAAGGGCTTCAATTTCATCAATCTAAAACAAAAAAACATTACACAAAAACAGATAACTCCTCAACAAAGCCCAAAACTTTGTGTGCCAATCAGAGTCTTTCTTAAGTCTTGCTCTTCTATAGCTTACTGACAGATGTGACAAGATTCACTTCACTGGGAGGTCATAAACTGGGGATTCAGTCCTGACTCACAAAATGTAAGCTGACCCAGGGGAGGCTTAGGTTGGACACTAGGAAGAATTTCATCACATGAAGGGTGATTAGACATTGGAATGGACTGCGCAGGCTGTCACTGTCCCTGGAGGTGTTTAAGGACAGACTGGACGTGGCACTCAGTGCCACGATCTAGTTGACACACTGCTGTTCGGTCACAGGTTGGACTCGACGACCTCAGGGGTCTTTTCCAACCTAATTGACTCCGTGATTCTCTAGGTACCTTTTGCTCCGTTCTCGAACGCACACACCAGCTTTTGCACTCCTATGGGTAATCCTGACATTCTCAGCAGCGACAAGCTGAGCAAAGTGACACGGAGCAGCGAGAACACACTCCCTGCCGCTCCCACTCCGCGCTGCTCCCGGCTGGAGCGGAACCCTGCAGTGACAGACCCCCGAGGGACGGGCACTAAGCTCCTCCTGAGGAACAGCGGGTACTCGGCCAATTCCCATTAAAAAGCCGGAGAGCCTCCTTTCACACAGGAATTGAACACTGCACTTGGGTCCTTGGTGCGAACGTGGCCGGCGCTCACCAGCAGCTCCCGACGTCACCGCTGCCCCCGCAGCCCCCATCACCGCTCACCTGCTGCTGGGCTCTTCCCGTGTCACTGGCCGCCATCGGGACGCGAGGGAGGGGGCAGGAGGAAGAGGAGGAGGAGGAGGGAAAAGGGCCGGGACTCGCCGGGTGCCGGGCCGCGTGCGCAGCCGCTCCCGTCACACCGCCCGCCCGCCCGGCCTTCCTTCCGCCGCGGCAGGCGGGCAGTGGGCGGAGCCGGCCGGCCCGCCGTGCGCCCGGCCCGAGGGCGGCGCCTTGGTCCTCGCGTCCCCTCTTTAAAATAAGCGGGGTAAACAGGTCTATTCCAGCGGCGGTCTTAGTGATGCGGCCGTTTTCACCGCACAGTTATGTGACTCGGAATGAGCGATTGACATAACTGCGTCATTTCCTCTAAAAATGATTTTAAAGGACCATGGGTGTTCAAGCAATTTTCATTACAGTCCTAGACATTAATTTATTTAACATTGACAAATTTAAGGCATCTCTTAGAGACAGTACTGATCAGTAAAGGTATGTTTTTGCCTGCGTGCAAAGCAGGGGTGTCACCTTTGTTGCAGTTTTTGTAGTTCGTGTTTTCTTCCACTGTGATTTTGTACTGACATCATCGCAAAGAATTCAAGGTGAGCTTTCTTCTCCCCGTTCTCAAAAGCTTGGAGAATCCACACCTGCTCTGGAGAACAGGATTAGAGTTCAGGATTGTGACAAACAGGACAGGCGTTCTAAAGACAAAACCAAAACAACCCACCAAAAAACCAAACCAAACAAAAAACCAAAACCCCCAAAACAAAAAGTCAAACCAACAAACAAAAAACAACAACAACAACAACAAAAAAAAACCACAACAAACCAGGATGCAACTGCGTAGGGACGAATCTAGCCCTGTGTTAACTACATGTATTCTGGATGAAGATGAACTGCTGGCTGGTTACACAGCACTTCTGCAGAAATTATTTGAGAATTCAAGACTACCTTTGTCTTCAGTGTCACAGACAGAGTTGATTTTATTATTTCTGACACAATAATAAAAAGAATATACCCAGTCTCAGAACATGATAAAAAATGCACATTCTGTCAGGCAAAGTCACATCTAATCATCCTAATACTAAATTGCAATTGCCTTATAATTTAAATAGAACTATGGCAAGACATTTTTAAGCTTTCTGACAGCAATCTCTGTATAGTGCTTCTGCTTTGTAAGTTGCTAGTTTTGACTTTGCTGAACAAATGAGTTTACATTATTATACACACAATTTGTTATTAAATAACACAAAAAATGTTATTGATATTTTTTATGGCTGTTGTCTATAATCCATATAAAAGCACTGATATGAAAGATTTTAGCAATCTCCTACTGGGTCATGAAGAAATTGTACCAGATAAGAAGAAAAAAAGAATAAATCATAAAAACTGTATGAACTGTAGACATCTCTGACAGATTTCTGAGGACTCTATAATTTCCTTTCCCTGGCATTTATATTTGTGGTAAGTCTTACTAAATAGAAAGGAACATAAATCTGGCTAATGAATCTCCAGCAGGTTTATATATACTAAATTAATAACAGAGCATCTGCATTGATATGATGCACAGGAGTATTTAACACCTAATTAATTTCTTTGTCCATCTGAAATAAACATTCTATTAAAGCTGGTATGAAATACATATCCACAGCTTTCAAATTAAGGAAATGACGTAGTGGAGTTTACTGAACTATTTACAGTCATCTTTTAGTACATAAGTGAACCTCGCTGTTCTTTATATGGTGAGACATCTCCCAACCTGATACTCTTCACAGCAATGCATTAACTTAGATATTTAAAATTGTAACTAAATCTAACCTTTGCTCCATCAGTTGTGTCGTGAACTATAGATAGCAAACAGAAACATTTAAAGCTGAAATCAAATCAATTAAGCAAAAGGAGACCCTGAGGTCAGGAAGCATCCTAAATTACCACCTGGAATCCAAATTCTTTGTTCTGTCTTCTCAGGGCAGAAAAATACACTGGGTGCTTTTCTGGAAATAGACTCTAATCCTAGAGAACAAAAAGCTTAAACCACATACAAATAGTATTTATTCCATCAGGATTGAATCACAAATACGTGAAAAATAGAGAACTTAAAAATACAGAAGAACTAAAGTTTGAGTAAAATATCAATAAACCTGTTTTATTTTGCATACAACAGTTCAAGCAACATGTTGCATTTGCAACTTCTCTTTTAGAATTAAAAAAGAGGAAGATTAAGAACAAATAAGGACAATGTCATGTCATGTACTACCAATTAATTCCCTCAGTTCTGTATTCTAGTTTTGGGCAGGATTTTCCTCTACTGAGACTCTGCCAGTACTGTAGCTTTATCTTAGGAATAGCTCAAGGAGAGCATTTTGCTATAGTAACTTACCAACAAAACACTAAATTTTCTCTAATGCTCCGATTCCACTCTGCCATCAGTAGAAATTTCAACTGTGCCATCCAATAATGAGCATATATACATTTAAGCACAAAGTAGTTCAGCTGATTTCAGTTTCACAATGATGTGTTTTTCTAGACTGTGGTCTAAACTGACAAATTAGCTGTAAGTTTCATAGCTATAAGTTGTTCATATGCAGCTGATTTATCATTTTGGAACTAAAACCAAACCCAACTGATACAATCACAAAAACAAGAAAGTGCATTAAACAAGCCTAATTCTTCGTCTAAAACTACATCTGGTAAGACTAAGGAGATATGTATGTACAGGTGACTTAACCCCTTAGTTAAAAATATTTCTTTTCATTTAGCCACAACCCAGTTCTTGTGCTGTCTATAGCAGTATACAGTTGCCTTCTGTAGAGCTACAGAAATCCAAAAGCTTTTCTATGGAGTAGTAACTACTAGACTGACCTAACTGTTGACCTCCTGAGACAAGAGGACCAGCAGTGAATTCTCACATTTTCTTCTGTCATATCTGCACTCAGATAAAAAGGGGCATCTTAAAAGGAACTCTTTCTTGCCTGTTCAGGACTTTTTTTCCTGCTAGAGGATACCTCCAGAAACTGCTTGAGCTTGTTCCAGTCCTGCTTTAAGAAACAAAAAGCGTTTCTCATTTCAGAAGGCAATCCAGTTCACACCATCTATAAATTAACTACATTATAGGGCTATTTCTCAAAAAGCATGAAAGAAGCTTCAGCAACATTCATACATCTCCAAGAATTCCTTTTGCAAGCAGTTCAGAACAACATGAACATTTGTTTTGATCACTCACTGGCAGTTGCTCTTGGTAATCCAGGGAAATCCACAAGAATCATGTCTGACAGCGTCAGCACATTAGTTAACTCTCCTGTGCCTGGCTTTTGCCAGCTTAGTAAATAAAATCAGTATGGAAATATGACAAGGGCCTGTGCTTACTGCACTGCTTGCTGGACAGAGTTGAGGAGCAACTTCCTCAAGAAGTGCACCAGGACTGCATGAAAGCTGCTAAGGAACAACTTTTTAGCTTCTGTCCAAGGACTGTTGGTCAGCTAATGAGCACTCAGTCATTAAACATGTTACTGTGTGAAAACAAACATACAATCTGTCATGTATCATTTATTACTTCCACTTATCATTTATCAGTGTGCACTCCCTTGCCCAGTCATATATCTTAAATTTGACCAGTATGCTCTAATCTGAAGGGAAAGAAAACAAAGTGTCAGTGCAATAAAAAGTTGCTGTATCAGAATTAAAATTCTGAAGTTTCATGCAGGGTAGCAACATAAATATGCATAAATTCTTGTCCCTTTCCAAGTCTGAAATGTTTTCCAAAAGTTTTTCCTTAATTCAGTCCTGGATAAACCATTAAAAACCCAGGTCAACTGTGCAGAGGCTGAAAGGGGTGTACTGCTTGTCTTCTCGCCACTGCAAATGGCACCTTGCAACATGAGAAATGATTGGCATTTTGGCTTGTATGGTTTCTAGAGATGACAGCAGTCACAATAGTGTGGTTACTTTTTGCAATAAAGAAAGGTATTATTTCAAAATTTCCAGCTGAAATACTTCCTAGTCATAGGGTTTGGTTGCCTACAGCAATTAATTGGACTAGTTGATGAATCAGTCCACCCAGCAAAAGCTCCCTCGCTAAAGAAGTTTCTCCTCAGGAAGCACTATGGCCTTACAGCTTTGACTTCTGCTGTCAGGTTGCCCGATCACAGAATCTGAGAGGATATAAAAATTACTATACTGTGAAAATCACTGACAAAACACTTCAATAAGTTCTGTGCTAGGCTATTTTTCAGTGCATTCAGCCCTAAGACAGGACACGTTTCATGCTTTCCGCATCACTAATTTCAGCAGGTTATCTTAAAAAGGAAAGGTATGAAAAAACCAGAGAAAATATATGCTTAAAACAGAACAAACCCTTGATATCAGCAACACCCTTTTTCTTGTTTTCACACTTCAAAGTCTAAAATGCACTGGGTCATTATTACTGTGGGTTGTGCAAGAAGGCAAAACATGGATGAAAAACAGACGGTCTTTGAAGATGCTGAAAGCAGGGGGAGTTTAGTGATCCTGACCAGGAGAGCACGGTACACCCAGAAGTCAGTGATCCACAGTTAATTGGAGCAGGCCTAAGTCTGTGATGCGCTGCCTTCAGGCCTGTGTCATGGTGCATAAAACTCTTGGAAGCAGGATGAACTCTGCTGGCTCCTTGACACAGAGGAACCTGAAGGCAGCTCCCATGTAGGGCAGGCAATGACACCATCTGCGTGGCCTTGGCTTTATCTAGAAACATAACAAGGAGTGAACTTCTCCTGTGAACATCCTTTATGAATAGCTGTTTTCTTGTAAGAAAACTAAAATAGCTTGACCAAACAGGAACTTCTCTCCACAGATGGGATCTGTGTAGCCTGCCGTGAGAGAAGTCCATCCATGGTCAGTTTCATGCTTCAGGAACATGGACATCATGGCACCTGAAAGGATGCAAGATCTACTTGCTCTCTCTGTTGCTCTTTATTCTGTCTTTCTAATGTTTTCAGGCATTTCTTACTCAGATTCAGAGAAAAAATCGGCAATGACTGGCTGAAGGGTGAAACTGAGCTATATACTTTGTGCTGCATTGCAGTCGTTTATAGAGTAGGGGGATGCTAATACCTCTATTATATTACAAAATTTATATGAAATATGAGGTAATAATATACATATTTTTATATAGTAGTCATATACATGAAATATAATACCAAATAGGGAAAGGGAAGGATGCTTGGGTTTTTTGTGAGGTTGCTTAAAGCAGTTATGGCATTATGAAAGATGGCTCAAAGTCAGAAGCAAGAGGAAGAAATAAAGGAAAAGGTATGTGGGGATGACACAGCTAGGGCTGTGAAAGTAAGGACAACATGAAGACCTGCTCCAAAGAAAAGAAAGTCAATGTGATCCTTCCCTGAAGCCTCTTAGATGTCCATACACTTCTTGCTCAAGCATGCCTGGAAGCAGATCTCTTAACTAAGATAAACTAATTTAAAGTAACAAGTAGCAGCAGAAGTCCAAACATGATAAATTTGTGTTATCTCTGCAGGTATGGAATGGTTCCTTTTCTTCTTTTTGGTATGCCATTCTTCAAACATTGAAAATATATATGTAGCTGTAGACAACAGAGAAAAGTGAAGCTCGCCTCATTATTTACGTCTGAAGAGTTTCACAAGAATTGCTCAGGTTTAAACTTGCCCATTTTTGTAACGGAAGTTTCATCCTAATCTTTTGCAATTAGGCATGGCACCTGTGGCTCCTGCTCTGCCTTTTCAGTGCTCCTGCATATGACACAGACTTGGTCATGCCACAACAGCGCAAAGCTTCCGAGCTCCCATAAAAAATTCCTGCAGGATTGCAAAGGCACCGTGGGAGTTTTCGAAACACAAAACCCCTCTCATGTTCTAAAGGCAGAAAAACAAGCTGCCAGGTCTTGGATTCAGGTGAAAGGTGTAGTGGAGAATAAATAAGGCCATGACAAACAGCGGGGAGGGAGTGGTGGACCAAAGGGCCTGGAACAAAGGGAGTACTTCACTTTTTGCCCCTGGAAGCACCCAACCTCTCACTCTTCCAAGTTCCTTTTGGCTACGCTGTTCTTAAAAACAGTGTGTGTATTAACAGTTCCCTCTCACTTGCACCACGGTTGTATATGCGACTGAAACAACTTCCAAGAAACCCTTCTTCCCCTCTGGTGATGCACCTTTCTTGTACTGTTACCATCCTCTTTTGAGCCCCTTTTTTTCTGTCCTCCCCATCTCTCTGAACACCTATCGGTGCCTTAACCTTCCCACCGCCTCTTCGCGTTCTGCCCCTGCTGACGGTGCTGGGTGCTCCAGGGCAGAGGGGAGCCAAGGCCACGCACCGGCAGCTCAGGCACAGCGGCAACAGGCAATCCCAGAACCACAGGATAGCTGGGCTTGGAAGGGACCTCTGGATACCATCCAGTCCAAGCCCCTGCCAAGGCAGGGTCACCCGCAGCAGCTCACACAGGAACACCTCCAGGTGGGCTTGGAATGTCTCCAGAGAGAGAGACTCCGCCACCTCCTTAGGCATCTGTTCCAGTGCTCTGCCACCTTCACCGTAAAGAAGTTCTTCCTGATGCTGAGGTGGAACTTTTTGTGGTTTAATTTATGGCCATTTCTCCTCATACTGTCGCTGGGCACCCCCGAAGTGCCTGACACCGCCGCGCAGCGGGCACAGGGCAGTGCCTGCGGGGCAGCCCCGGGGCCGCAGGGGGGTCGCTGTCCCGGCCTGGCCAGCGCGGGCTCGTTTCTCCCTCAGGAGGGGCGGGCGGGAGCACCGCTATCGGCAGGGCATTGTTCACCTTCCCCCGGCTTTTCGGGAGGGCTGCAGCAAGCTCCGGACCCCCGGGGCCCCACTCTGAGATACCCTCCTGGCCGTGGGTGGTGCCGCAGCCCGGCGGGCGGAGCTCTGTCCCGCCGCGCCTCTCCGGGAGCCCGCCCTGCCCGTTCTGCTCGGCGGGGCTGGGGGGGTAGCGGCTGCGCTGCCGAGGCGTCGCTGCCGGTCATACGTAGCCAGGCTCGGTGCCTGTAACACATCCCAGGGCAGCGGGAGCGGTGCGGAGCGGGGAGGCGAGGCCAGCGGTGGGTCAGCCTTCCTGCCCGCCCGCCCGGGGCGGGTTTCCGTCCGCGGCGGGGGATGCGCCGCCCTCCCGCGGCCGCGCTCGCTTTGTTGCTGCCGCTGCCGTGGCGGCGTCTCGGGCTGCCCCGTGTCGCCGCGGCCGCCTCTCTCCCGCAGACGCCGGGAGCGTGTTTTGGGGTGCCGGGGGGGCGCCGCCAGTCCCCCCGCTCGGGACTGCGCTGTGCGGGGACAGGGGGCGGCCCAGAGCACGGCGCGGCTCGGGGGGCGAAGCAGAGGCGGCCTCGGTAGGCGAAGGCCGGGGGTGGTCTCTGGCCCCGGGGAGGCGGAGTGCGCCCCTCCGCTGTGCAGGGGAGCCCCTTCCTCCTCCTCCTCCTTCTCCTCCTTCTCCTCCTTCTCCTCGGAGCGGCCGTGGCGCTGGCCGGTGCTCCCAGCTCTGAGCGCACCTCTCCCCGTAGGCAAGAAGCGGAGCTGCCTCGCCTGTCTCGCCTTAGAGAAGTGTATAATTACCGCTGCTGAAACGAGCTGCTCGATTCCAGGCGGACGCAGGGAACTCCGGGCGTTCTGCTGAAGTTCCTGACTGCTTGGGACTGTGCCTGCCTGCCGGGTGAGATCGCTCACGAGCTGTGGGTAAGCATATTCGGAGCTCCTGAGCTGAAAGAAGGTCTTTGATGTAACACAACTAACATAAGTGCAGAAAACAGCCAGGAGATGCCCAAGAACCGCGAATAGTTTAAACAGCTGTTGCCTTGGCAGTGGTATTGAATAGCTGCTGTGTTAATTGCATCTATTGTTAACTCGTTGATTTTAGAGACGTGGTACTTTCACAGGAAGAGTGTGTCCTAGAAGCATGTTCAACTTCTATAACCCTTTACCCGAAGATTAAAACAACTACTTTTAGATAACATCACACATGCTTCTAGTACAGCCACTCTTTATTCTTGGAGCAGCTCCTATCAGTGCAGTGTGTTGAGTGGGTTTATAGACAGGTTCTGTCTGTCTGTGCGGTTTGGTGAATTTTCTCCGCCTCCTTTATGAGTATCACATAATGTGTGCGTGCTGGAACATGTGAGAACTCATCTTTTCCTACAGAAATCTAATTTTCATTGCTAGAGGGAGATCTCTTGAAATACTAGGCAGTGTTATGATTTTTACCAACCTTACTGTTTGTTTCAAGTAGTCTTCCTATGCAACCAGTGGCTACTGCCTCCGAGCCTTAATGTTAAATTGGCCAGTGCCAGTACTGCTTCTCCTGCTTTTCTAGCTGTAGCAGTGTGAAAAACAGCCATGTTCTGATTAGTGTGTATTTTCACTGTTCTGAGCTATGTACATAGGTGGAGGACTCAGCAGGAGAAGAAATCAAAAGCAAAATGCAAAAGCAAGTGGGTCTCAGAAATAGTGCAGCCCCATTGTCAGGGATGGCACTTTAGATCTTTGTAAACCTCTTTGAGAAAAGCAGCTTTTTTTGCTTGGATAATATCCTAGCAGTTGGGTAAAGTTCAGAGTTTGTATATTGGTAATTAGATGGCCTTTTGTGTTGAAGTATTCTGAAAAAGTTCCTCAAGCAGGCACGTGGGCAGAATGGTTGCCTGGGCACGCTGTGTTGGAGGCACCCCCTGTATGAAGACAGATGCTGTAATAGCAAATAGCGTGAGAAGATCATTCTGGCATAGGTCTCATAGAAGAAGATAAAAGTAGAACATCTCAGTGCTATTTTTTATACCTTCTTAAAGGATAAGATTCAATTAGCAGTCAAGTACTGCTCTGGTAGTCCTAATGAGTTCAACAGAAGTGCCTTGCAGTCACATCTCAGTTGTAGAGGAGATGCTAAATAATTTTCTGTGGTGTTTTGTCATGGTATGCCAATAATTGTGGATACTACCCTGCAAGCCTTTCAATGGCACAAGGCATGAAGATGAGCTTTGAAAGGTAATTTAACCAATATCAGGTTTAATGATGGCAACACCACTGATTGAAGAGATGTGTACTCTCTTAAGTGGCTAGTAGATTTGCATAGGGGCAGCACAATTCGTATAGATTAACCTGCTAGTAGTATCTTAAGGCTAATAACTCCAAACTGAACTATTCAGTTTCTCCCTCAGTGCTGATGGTCTGGCTCAGTGCCTCAAAACTGGTGGATATGGATTTTGGAACTCTCTTGGTAGATCGTGGGACCAAATAAACTTCTGTCCGCAGGGGAATGCAGTGGACAAAGTACAGTTGTAAGTGCACAGGTTTTGAGTGCTTGTGTTTTGATTTGTTTCCATACTCTAAACTTGTCCCTCAAACTTCTGCTGGTGGTTGCTCATCTCCATTATGGAGCAAATCCTGTTGCTTAGAACAGTATTTTCAAGGTTATGGTAAGTTCTGTTAAGAGCCTCTTCGCTCCCATCTTCATTTAGGCACTTCATTTAGCTCATTACCTAAAACTTTGTTCTTTTTCACTTGTCTGGTGGATAACTGCATGCAGATTCACTTTGCAGCCCCAATTGTAGAAACGTTTTCATGTGAGTAATTCTTCTATGACTAATAGCCAGACAGTCATTCTTCTGCATCGTTGAATGCTTCAGGCTTGCAAAGTGTGTTTGAAATGGGAGGCTTGGTCTAAACAGCAAAGTCTTTGGGGACTAAACCGGTGAAGCAGATAGACCTTTCTTAGCCATGTTCCTATGCATGTCACTCTCTCGGCAATGATTCCTGTAAGAGTACAGATAAATCAGTGATTTTAACCTTATGACTATTTGGCAGGACAAAAACCATGCAGTAATTTTACATAATGATTCAGCTTTCCATGTGTCTCAAGCTGTTTAAGATTCTGCTTGTGTATAACAGGCCTTGCTGCATACAGGAGTTGTGTATTTGAATCAGTGTCTTGGTTCTGTTCCCAAGCAGTCTCTTCTTCCATCTCATCAATATCAAATGGAAACAGCAGGTTCTTAATGTGTTGAAACTGCATTGCTATTTGTACCTGCTGAGTATGTGGGATGTTGACAAATGATACAGGGTAATGATAGGAGTGTGTTACTCTCATCTGAAAGATGGCTAAAGAAATACTGTGTGGGAGGGGGTGAAAGTGAATGATGATATTTTATTTTTTTTCCTTAATGTTCATAGGCCAGCAGGATGAGCTCTGTCCTCTTGGCTTTTGTCTTTACAATTGTCAGAGCTTCATTCTGTGTCCCACCGAAACTGTATCACTCGGCTTCAGAGGCAGTGTTACAGGCTGATAATACATTAACATATTTGATTTTAATCTTTCTCTAGACACTGGTAGAACTGATTCACTGAAGAAAGTTATACCTGCCCCAGTAACAATAAACTGTGCAGTGTTGTCTCACACAAGTGAATAGACTCCTGTTTAAAGGAGAAGATAGCTTCAGGGCTTGAAAGACTACTAGAAGAACTACTACTGTTTTGTTTTGTAATAGAATTGAAAAGCATGCACAAACAAGAGTGCTGTCTAACCACTTCTGGAGAAGGCATTTGTGCCCTCTGTGTGTGGTAGGTTGCAGGTGACTGATGCAGTTTGTTCTTCTGAAATATGCTAGAAGAGGCTTGTTTAGTCTCTCTCTCAAATTCTTGGAAAACCGATTCTCTCTCTCCCTTTGCTGATAGAGCAAAAGGTAGGGAAATTTCTCTTTGCTATTGTTAGCGCTTTGGCAGTCTGTCCTGTTATAGTTTTCTGCCTGAATATTACAGGATCTGTCACTGTTGCAGGCTTTTTGTTGCTTACCCAGTTGTTCTCACTGTCTCTTTTCTTGCTGAGTGGCTTCTTATCTTAGAGTAGTTGAGGAGCTCCCTGCATCTATTTAAGCTATCATGTGTGGTGCAGTCCAGCTGCCTGTTCAGTACAACAGAGTATAAACAGTTTGTGGGGCCAATCAAAACCTCTGCTAGGTATAGGAAAGCTAACTGTGTGAGGCCAGTAATCAGACTTCAGAAATCTAGATTGGCAGGACTTGGTAAACCTAGTGTGTCAGGTGAACCTACTAAATTGAAAACACTAAATTTGCACAGCAGCCTCTCATTTTCATATTGTATTTAACAGCAATAAGTTGTGTATAGCAGCACAGTCTTTTGAGCTCTTTTTAAAATTGTTTTTTGACAACTCCTAAAAGCAATGTATTTAATTAGGGCATTGTTGCATCTGCTTCTAGTTGAATCACAGAATATGCTGAGTTGGAAGGGAGCCCATCAGGATCATCGAGTCCAATTCCGGCCTCTATGCAGGATACCCTAAGAATCACATCATGTGCCTGAGAGCTTTTTCCAAATGCTTCTTGAACTCAGACAGGCGTGGTGCACTGACCACTTCCCTGGGGAAGTCTGTTCCAGTGTCCAACCACCCTCTGGGTGAAAAACTTTTTCCCGATATCTAACCTAAACCTTCCCTGACTCGGTTTCATGCTGTTCCTTTGAGTCCTGTCACTGGTCGCAAGCATGAAGAGATCTCTTGTCTGCCTCTCCCCTTCCCCTCATGAAGATATTGAGGACCACAATGAGATCTCCCCTCAGTCTCCTCCAGGCTGAAAAAAAGAAGTGACCTCAGTAGCTCCTTATAAGAACTCCCCTAAAGACCCTTCACCATGCTCATGGCCCTCCTTTGGACACTCTCTAATATCTTCCTTTCTTTGTTATATTGTGGCACCCAAAACTGCCCACAATATTCAAGGTGATGCCACCCCAGTGCAGAGCAGAGCAGGACAATCCCTTCCCTCAACTGACTGATGATGCTGTGCCTGAAGCCCCCCAGGACATGGTTGGCCCTCCCGGCTGCCAGGGCACTGCTGACTCATATTCAACTTGCCATTGGCCAGAACCCCCAGGTCCCTTTCTGTGGCACTGCTTTCCAGCACCTCATTCCCCAGTGTATACACACAACTAGGTGCAGAATCCAGCACTTTCCCTTGTTAAACTTCATACAGTTGGTATTTGTTGTAATAGCATTAACAAAAAGGCAAACCAACCTCAGGTTATGATTTCAGTGTGGAAAAAGGTTGGTTAAGACATCACTTAAAAACTTTATTCTGCAGGAGACTCGGTAAGTAGCAGCATGACTTGCCCAAAGGTCTAAGGCTCCCTGTCCAGTAGAGAGTTGTAAAATAGATAGCCTAAAAGCTTTTGGTTTCTCCCTTGTCCTTCTCCCTAGTTCAAGGGCGATGGTAAGATGAGGATTAATTAGTGATGTTTTACAGTTTTGTGTTAATGTCTTTATATTGTGCTGTTGTGTTTCTTAAAGTTAAGATCAAATCTACAAAGTTAGTTGAATACCTGACTCCTCTTCAAGTTGAGATTGGAGGGGCTCAGGTATCCAAGTTCAAGAAATGATAGTACTGATCACTGATGGGTATCTGTGACCTCCATGCAAAGACAGATTCTGTTCCCCAGGGCTGGCAGCCAAGATAAGTGTTAGTTAATTCTGAAGAAATACTTGGGCTAATAGGTGTACATAATTTTTTTTTTTTGTTTCCTTGTTGCTTCTGGAAACCTTAAGAGGTAAAGGTGAAAGCCTTCTGAGGGAAAAGTAAATGCTTACAGGTTAATGCTTGTAGGAAAGCTTGCCTTGTTTGTGGCATGCAGTTCCAACTCCCAAGCCACACTTAGAACCTAGAAAACTGAGAAGAAAGTAAAGTTGGGTAATTTGTTATTTAACTGCTTTGTATAAGGAATTTTAATGCTTCTTAGTATCCTGAGTGCTGGACTGAAAACAGCTTGCTCATTAAATGTGTTCCACAGGGAGAATAATTATCTTTCTCATACCAGAGTTAAGTAAGGGAGAAAAGTGACGTAATATTAAGCTGTAACTTACAGCAGCATAAGAGATTGCAAAATCGGTTCTTTGATATCTTTTATTAGAGATGAGTACTGAAGCAGAACAGCAGCTTCTCCATGATGCCAGAAATGGAAATGCTGAAGAAGTTAAACAGCTGTTGGATAGCATGGACAAAGGAGAAATAAGCTTTGATATCAACTGTAAAGGTTAGTAGATTTCCTCATATGTTTGTAATCTCACTGTTGAAGCCACCTGTAGTGAAACTTGTAGTGATAGTATAATCTTGCTTTCTTTTGGAGCGCTCAATAGAGTAATAAAATACCACTGAAACAGCTGCTTTTACCCCGTGACTTAAGGCCTTATTTGCCTAGGGGAGGGATGGTAAAAGCAGAGTACAGATAGTTGTGATGTACAGAAAATATCACAGTAATTCACAGACATTAGAAGTGTCGACAAGACAAAGAGTTGGTACCTCTTTTTGCCTGTGTTCATGCTCATGCCTCCTTTGGAGCTTTATAATACTAAACAAAACAGACCATGGTGCCAGGGGTGGTTCAGGGAAGTAAACAGTCTTTATCGGGGCTGCAGAGATGAGATCAGGTCATTCATTCATTCATGCTCTGCATGATTTTTTTTTTTATTTTATTTTTAAATTTTTTTTAGTATTTTCTTTAGGCCCACATTTCATTATCACATAGTAGGAGCATTACATTTCTTGCCACTTGCAGGAATGTTTGGGACAAATCTGACAAATCTGTGCTTTTTACTATTAGCAGTATACTAGGTTACTTGGAAAAGTAACTAAAACTGCTCTTCATATGTCTTTAGCCAACACTAAAGTTTTGCTTATATGTAGCTAACATAGTTACGGCCAAGCAACTTGCTTGCTGAGCATTAAAACTACAGACTGGAATGGGATTTGCAAGTTGCTAGCAATTTCAGGCTGCCTTATTTCTTTATTAATTTAGTAGCTTTGTATTTCTGTTTAATTACACGAGTGTGTTTCTGGCTGCTTCAGAGAAGTGGGTGTGTATCCTACTCTTTCTACACAGGCTGATATTCTATTGTTCAGCATGTAACTGCTAAGCAGCACTGAGAAGACAGTGATACAGAGGGAGAGGGGAGAGACCAATTATGCCTTTCCCTAAAGTGCAGGAATGCCTGTTATCTGAACAAGCTCTATGCCTTTCCCAAGTTGCATTCTTAATCATCAGTTTAGTCATCCTTTTCTTTGACTTCTCAGCTGTGTTTGTGTTTTCCCAATGGTTAATGTACTCACCTCAGAAAAACAAGTCGTAAACCCAAGCTCTTGCTACTTCATTTTTTGGGGAGCTAGTTCATCATTTAAAAGGGAACTAAACAGACTTTGATGAAGATAAAGTCCTCTACCCTCACAAGCATGTCCTTTGCAAATATTCAAGACATTGTGTGTAGCGCCTAAATAGTTGGAATAAAAGTACCGTAAAGTTCATACAACGGTACCCATAAGTAAGTTCCTGGAGTCTCTTTTACTTAGGAGAGATTTCAGGGCATTTCTGATGTGTTCTTAAACATAATCTGAAGTCAAGAAACAAGAATAAAATGGCATAATCTGCAGTCTGTGTTACATCAAGCAAATGGGTCTCTGGTCAGAAAGTCTGAAGCGTAGAAAAGACTGAGGTAATGATGGGAAAGACGGTGCTTAGCTGTTGTTCTTCTAGCTTAACAATACATGCCACCTAGTTAATACTTGCTTGCTAATGGGAGGTCTAGGAAGCTAGGTGAAGTGTTCTTATGACAGTTCAGGTTAAAGAAATAATTCTGAATATGGAATCTGTCCACAGTGAAATCTCTGCTTTCTAAGTTCCAATTCTTCTAAATGTTAGAGGACACGGAAGTGTAATTAAAGTGCTCTTTGGAGGAACTGCTCTCTAACTTCGGAGTTAACTCTGTTCTTCCAGAGCCACTTTTCAGAGACTGACTTGTTTCACTCTGCTCCCATGGAGTACTCCATTGGAAATAGTCTAAGGCAAATTCAGGCCAAACAGCCTCTGCAATATAATTGCCCCTGCCATGCCTCCTCACTAGCAAAACCACTATGTCTTGCTACAAGTTCTGATCTGCCGGGTACTACCAGATAGTAATTGCATAACCACATGATGATTAAGTAAAATACACACTGTAGACTGTAACTGTCTTTTTGCAACCCTCAATCATCCTTCTCTTCCTCACAACCTCTTGTGCTTCTGTCATTACCTTCCTGGATAATCAGATGTCCGTAGAAAGTCAGGGAACGGGGAATGTCTTCAGTGCTGCGGCAGTTCCTTCAGTCTTGCATCTGCTGTTGCAGTGACACTTGTCTTGGAATAAAGTGCTTCTGGAGCAGGTGGGAGGCTGTACGGGAGGTAGCGTAAACTTCCTCCAGGATGTGCCTTGGGAGACATAAGTCTGACAAGTTAATGTGGCTGCCTGTCAAAGCCTAGTTTCGACACCTTGTACTTGTCTTTCCAGGGGCAAGCCTATATCTGAGATTGTGTGTGCTTGTAGATTCATAAGTGTAAAGTTTGACAACAGTGACCCTAAACATTCCAATTTCAGCCAAAGTGAAGGAAGATAAAGTAAATTCAGGCTTCTTCTACTTGCTCTGTTGTGACTGTATTCTACTCAGTCAGTGCTTGCAGATAATCAGAACTTGCTCAAGGAAAATCCAGCCATATGATCTGAACTTCTACTTTTGTTTTTCTCAGTTCACTGGTTTGGAAAGAATTAAAACAGTACTAAACCCAAGTTTCATCCAAAATTATTGTGCTTTGTAAGGCTGTGTGTTGTTGGCTCATTCTCCTTCAATAAAAAAAAAAAAACCTATCTAGGAATTTGCAAAGTAAGAAATCTAAAAAGGTCAATAGTCAATAATGTGTTGTGGCAAAATAAACATTTGAATGACTGCACAGTGGCCTAGCAGGCCACAGCTGGAAAATTACTGCCTGGTTGTCTCCATTCTCTAAACAAATGGTAACACTTGAGACTTAGAGTTAACTGGCATTAAAGCAAGGAGCTGGGTGGAAGGAATAGAGATCTTACATTTTTGTTGGAATTATGTTATTTCTACTTTCCTATCCTTGCATTCTCCCCAGTCTAATGATGGCCCGATTTAAAATAATAATTAAAGAAGGTGCAAACACTTGTGGTCACTTGAAGAGAAGTAAACACCTCAAGAGCTTGAGAAAATAATTGGCCATCTAACATCAGAAAGGCAAACATTCAGAGTGGATGCAAAACAAGGGCCTTTGGCCTTTTGTTCAGTCAGAACTATAGATCTGGGCAAGTTTCCGATTATTTTGTTTCATTACCAAATTCCTTGGCAGCAGCACAGTCTTGTCAGTGCTGTAACTAATGATTATCTTGGGCTAATTTTATTAATTCAGTGCAACATGGACCTCTTTTGTGTTCTTTGAAAGAACCTTATTTGCTATTAGACTGAGGGTTGAATGATGTTGGTTTAGTATGTTACTCAGCATAAATAGCCTCAGAGTTAGTGATTCACACAGTATTTATCTTCTGTGGTACCTTAGCCCATCCGTCATGTAGGGTAGGAGCTCTGCTGTAGGCCAGACTGGGATGACAGATCTAAGTCTGGATTGGAAACAATTGGAGTTGAGAAGAAGGAGAATCAAATAACAAAGGAAATTGCCACTAAAGGGCAGAACTGTTAGCTGGAAACAGTTATAAGAAATGGGAAAGTATTTCAGCTATGAACCACATTCTAATGTTAATTTATAATACGAGAGCAGAAAGTATGATGAACCATCAAGATCAATAGTTTGTTTTTCCTCATGCTGGTGGCTTATTTCCTCAGATCAAACTTATATTGTGTATTTTCCATGCCTCAGTATATGAGATTACATGTCAGGGGAAAATTTAATGGTGGCAGTACTTTCAAAACAATTTGTGATGCCTCATTTTCGTTTTGCTTCCAAATATGAAATGATTGCCTTTAGGTGACACTTGGAATGCCTTGGGTCTGTTGCTTAGTGAAAATAAAGCACAAATCAGCTTTGCTTAATGCAGTTGACTATTGCAGTTGAAAAGTAACATGAATTGTTAACTTCAGTAATCTCTAATGCTTTAATATCTTGCTTTTAAAGGACAGTTGTTGAATTTTATTTGTACAGTCCTCCAGGG
The DNA here is from genome assembly GCA_013396735.1 of Grallaria varia. Classification (NCBI taxonomy): domain Eukaryota; kingdom Metazoa; phylum Chordata; class Aves; order Passeriformes; family Formicariidae; genus Grallaria; species Grallaria varia. The sequence continues at coordinate 472,836 of VWZG01000875.1, forward strand.
CATGTTTTAAATGCTCTTTAAAGCATAAATCATATTTTCCTTTGCCTTCTTCCTGTCTGTGCTTTATCATTCTGCAGCTTAGAGCTGTAGATGATACATGAGTTCTACTGTGCACAAAGGTTTCAAGTCATGTTACTTCGTAACGCTGTCTTTATTAAAATTGAATACAAACACAAGACAGTAATCTGCCCCTCCCCCCACCCCGACTTTAGGTCATTCCACCTGTTTTGTTCTGAATCCTTTGTTTGAAAAGTGGATTGTCCTACCTCTCATTTTTGTGAAGGAAACAAAATTGTTAAACCAAACAGTTTTTTAATAAACGAGAAATATGTACTTGCATGTGCAGTTTTCACAGTGAATGAAAGTAACCGAAGCTTCTTGCTAGTGTTGAAGGATGAGGTATTACATGCAAACAAAAGTTTTATTCTCAGCCAGGCTACGTGACTTTTTCCTTTCAGAAAGATTTTGTAGATTTGAATCCAGCATTCTCAAACTGTGTCCTGATTTAGTAACTCAAATAACATGAGTAGTATTGATGCTTCCAGCCTCCTTACTCCTCTGTTACTATGAAGAATGGTCATCCGTTCCAGTCTCAAGTATTGTGTGAACCAAAATTTTATTTGCCTGTTTTGTCTTTTAGGCAGAAGTAAATCTAATATGGGTTGGACACCTCTTCACCTTGCTTGCTACTTTGGACATGCTGTTGTGGTAGAGGATTTGCTGAAGGTATATTTCTACTTTCCTCTGTGTCTAAGGCAGAAAATTCTTTGTTATTCTAGAAGCAGTTAGTGTTTATTCAGGTTTCTGTGATAGAAGAAAGGAGGCTTTGCAGAGGGGCAGAGCCACTCCTACAATTTATCTACATGTAACATAGAGGTAACTGATCATTAAAACTAAGGAATGAGGTAGTTGTGGTAGACAGAGATTGGAACAGTTTACAAAGACCCAAAATAGCGACACTGGAAATTTATGCAGTAGCATATAGTGGTTACTCTGAACAGTGTTTGCAATTATCAGTACGTTGCTAGCTTTCTCTTGGTAATTTCTCGTACTGAGCTGTAGAAAAGGCTAAAGTGTCTCACATGCAAAAAACCCCATGTTATCCAATTCTCTGTTGTGCATAGAAGTATGCCCAGAATTCTGTGCAAAGTAACTCATATATATTTCTTTCAGGCACAAGCTAATACAGTTTGACTCATTATTGCTTTCTAACATCTTTGAAGTAACGAACTGCGTGATGAACTTTGAAAGGATGAATCTCTGTTGTCAAAGCTGACCTGTTTATATGTGCATAACAATTGCAAATGCAGTGAATATGTGGCTTCTGACTGATTTCTTTTTTTGCTCTCAGTAGCTTCAACCAACCCTAACTGTATTAGACCCTATTCATATGCTGTAGATGGCAGGAGTGTGATAAACAGCCTCAAATACAAAGGTAGCTAATCTAAACTTGAATTTCATTCAGCATAAAGGCTGCTGGCCATAATCCAGACTCTAAAGGAGGAAACAAATTTGAGATTTCTTTGAGAAGTTCTTCTCTAGCCTACACACTTCCTCAGTAAATAATGCTGTTTTCAATATAAAAGGGCTTCCTAAAGAAAAAGGTAAAGTTTGATCACTTAATGCATCCAACTTGAGGAGCTGGAAGAGTATATGTAACTTTGTTCTTTTTTTGTTTGTTTGATAGGGCTCTTGAAAGGGTATTATTTAAAGAATAAGGTGAGAAATAAGGGAGGCTGTGGAACTCTGAGAATGAGGCATGTGTGTGTTTGTGTACTTGTGCCTAGATTTTTTGCTCAAAGAGCAAGTGAAAGATGTATTGCTAGAAACAGAGCTCTAGAGCTTAAGTCAAGGTTCATCAGTTAACTTTAGGCAGGTAGCAGTGACCTGGCTAAATAATGTGGTCTAAACATATGTGCTGAGATTACGTATGTCCTGCCCTCTTTCTGACCCTTTTTTGAGAGGTTAGGTGAAGTGGTGTAGAAGGCATACTCGATAAAAGAAGAATAGGATTTCTTGGTTTCCTGGAACAGAGCCTGTGCAATGTGGCAAACAGTCCTTCTTTCTGATAAAAGGAATGATATGGAGTAAAAGTGTGTGACAAAAGGAAGATTCAAGACAAAGATTGTTGAAGAGGGAAAGGAGAAGAAACGTTCGGATAGTCCTATCAAATGCTCACATGAAAGTTTGCACTTCAAGTGAAAGAACAGCAGTAGTTGCCTAGAGAGAACACTTGTTAAATCAGGAGCACCAGGAGGCTGGTGTTACTTTGTTCGCCTGTACAAATGTATGTAAGTTATACAGTACCACGATAGTTCTTTTATTAAGTTGTTGTTGGTTTTTTTTCTTAACATCTCCCTGCTGAAACCCTAAACAAATAAATAAAACCAAAAACCTGCATAACTCCAAACAGTTCAAACCAAAGAAAAACCAAGCTAAAGCCTAATAAAACCCCCACCCCCTGTGTTAAACTTATTTCCTATATACCTTCTTCTTTAAAGTGTGAGGGATGCCTGGGAAAATGCTTTTCTTTTTTGAAGCAATTTACAGAATGTGGGTTATGAATCTTACATACGTATTTTATCTTTGTTTCCAGGATTGACGGGATTACAATACTGATCTAATTTGCCACAAGGCCTACATTAGTGTCCTGTCCTCCCCTTCCCCCCCAGTTAGAGGGAATAGCTATGTATTTCTTGTTGGAAGGACATTCAGATGTCTTTTGGTCTTGCTGTTTAGGCTGGTGCGGATGTGAATGTGCTGAATGACATGGGGGACACTCCACTCCATCGTGCAGCTTTCACAGGACGTAAGGTAAATGTGCTGACTTTTTTAAGCCTCAATTCTGGAACTGTTAAGAAAGTGCTAGCAATAAGATCACTTCAAAACGATGTTTTTACAGTGTCTAAAAATGACTTATTGTCTGTTTTGGTACAGTGTGTTCAGAAGAACTAGGCATATTGCCTAGCTTGTATAACTCTGTCCAAAAAAAAAAAAACACCACAGAGAGAGACCACATTGTTTTAATCGTAGTGGCCTCTAGAGGGGAAAAATACCCTGTAAGTTAGTACACACAAGCCCATTTGGTGTCTGCAACTGCTGTTTCTTCACAGATTGCTAAAACTAAAGAGCTTTTTATAGTCCTGTATAATGTGAGACTAGTTTGATTTGTTCCCCACATGCCACCATCATTTCAAAACTAATACTACCTCTATGAATAACCTCTTAGCCCTTCTGAAGAAGTGACTACTTACTGTGTTATGAAAAGAGCCAATTGTCTTATTTTATATGTCAGATTCAGCACTTGCACCAGGTACACCAGCTTTTCAGAGTTAACTCTTCCTCTTAGTTCCTTCAGCCTGACTGATGTGAGAGAGAAGGTTGCAGACAGTCTCACTCTACAATCTCTCTAAAACATCCTTTCCTGTTTTCATTAAAAAATCAGCAGTGGTGAGAAACTGTTGGTTACATTGCTCATCTTACAGGATGTCACTAGCTGGGGAGCCCGGTTGTGGCCTTACTAATAAGGAGTGTTTTCCAAATTGTTTTTCAGGAGGTGGTGATGTTACTCTTGCAGCATAATGCTGATACTTCTATTGTTAACGGGAGTGGAGAGACTGCAAAAGAAGTTACTCATGATAAAGACATAAGGAATATGTTGGAAGGTAACTTTAATAGGTCATTGCCTGTTTAGTTTGGTTTTTTTCAACACATGTATATTCTGAAAGCTGATCTTTCTACTTCAAGTTACAGAATGTCAGTTGAATTTTCTCTTTAAATTTGGTCTTTAGAAAGAAAAAAGTCATAGTTTTTGGTTCGCATTGCTGTACTGACATGTTTTTTGTGACTTTGAGAGCTAAGTATCATGAATGCCAATAGCATTATTCATGTAGCTATTTCAGTCCTTCTGGGGTAGTCCTTGCTATAGCTCTGAATGGTACATAGTAGTCAAAGTCTTGGCTCACTGGATGAGATAAAACTCAAGTCAAGAATAGTTAGTGACTTTATGTCAGTTGGATTGTTAAAGAAACAAAGTGCCAAGCAGTTTGGAAAGGTTCCCCAGTTTTAGATCAAGTTCAGGACTTGCCATTGCAGTCTTAGATGTTATATCAAAAGGAGAAAAAAGTAAAACTTCTTCCTCTCGTTTTCCTTCATTGCCTCACAGGGGTCAAAAATGAGGGCAGATGGTGCCCTAATACTTACCTAAGTTCACTGCTTATAGTTTTGGAGAGTTCTAAGAATTGCGTCGCTTCCTGGTATTATTACATGATACTCTCAAATACAGCTGAAGCTCTGTGATGCTACCACAGACTGTACATGTGAAGTGATCTTGCTTCTAATTCCACATGCAAATGCAGAGATAACACTCTTTTCAGATGCTCATCTGCTGAATTATTAGAGAAGAACAAAATTCTTGTAGTGTGATAAGAAGAGTAGAAGAGAACCTGAAAAGAGCACAGGGAAGATCTGATGAGGGTGTCATGTAGTTCCCATTTTCCCTCCCACAGAGAGTGGGGTTGACTATAAGTGTTGAAGAAATTATAATAATAATATGTATATGTATACAAATTCACACATCTTGTCAGATTTTACATGCTTTGAATATATTTTTGCTCTGACACAGACTTTTCTGAATAAATATTCCATTTATACCTCTTCTAAATGAAAAACACTGGAAATCTTTTTTTTCTCTAGGCTTGTTTGACACAGTTTTTCAATGTTGTACTTCATACATACTTGCTACTTTATTGAGACTGACCTTAATTATTTTTGTTTTTAATAGCAGTGGAAAGGACACAAGAAAGGAAACTGGAAGAACTCCTCTTAGGAGCAGCAAGAGAGGGGGAAGTGGGGAAACTGACTGCCTTGGTAAGAATTCAAATGCTTGTAATACTTTAATGTCAAATGATTCAAAACATAATGCTGATGTAACAAAATATGACATTGTGCCTTGAGTTTTGAAGTGCTGTGACTTCAGAATATCAGTGCCTAGGTTTTCACCACGGTACGGCCTGAAATCTTAAAAGTAAGCTTTTGCCATTAGCATTCATTGCAGCTGAAGTCTCTGTAGTTTTTAATGGACAGTTGTCTGCACAACACAATTTCATGCCGAGCAGAAATTGAAAACACTGTATGTGTCCCTGTACACACTCACAGAAATTCCAGCTGACCAATACGGTGGCATGGTAAGGCTACTGGAGGAGCAGATCACAGAAGGATTGAGACTGGAGGGCACTTCAGGAGATCAATTCGTCCAATTCCTGTTGGCAGAGCAGAACAAAGTAGAGTAGGTTGCACAGGACTGTATCCAGTTGGATTTTGAAGCAAGGTCCCAGAGCTTGAACTCAAGCTTTTGAGAATCCTGAAGAGTGTCCCTGCAACTAAGACGTGCAGTATGGAACGTTTTCTAGCTAACTGGCACCTTTAGTAATATCTTTTATTTAAGGCATCAAAGCAGTCTGAATACTTCTACTTACTTCTAATGGAAAATTGACAAATGTGAAAATTTTATTTTGAGAAATTTGACATTTTTACTTTCCTGCCTAGAAGCCAGAGCTCTTCTCTGAAGAGCTCTTGTCTTTCTAACTCCTTGCATGGAAACTGTTTTAAAATCTTTAGTCATCCTTGTAATTCTTATTTGTACTTTTTCATACTGTCCTCTTTGAATGGAGAGAGAACCAGAGCTGTACACACTAACTAAGATGTGGAAGAATAGTGCATTAGTACACTGGCACAATTGTATTAGTTGTAATTAATAAACTGACATAAGTGATCTGTTCTTGATTCTGGTAATTTTAACACTTGTTCCATGCCTGCCTGCTGACTAACCCTAAAGCTGATGTGAAATAAAAAGTCAGAAAAAAGAAATCTGTAATTGAAGAACTCTCTTTCATGTGGCATGTAACTACGTATGTAACTCTTCCTGTCAGCATGTTAGTTTCTAAGTGATTTTTTTATAGATGAATCTTTGAGCTCTATATATGTGAGGACAACTTTATGTTGACCTCTAAAACTTTTCCAACTACTTGTCACATTTTTGACCCTGACACAGTTTTTAAGGCAAGTCTTAACAGGTGTTCCTTGGAATCCTTTGTTGTGAGTACTTGGACCTGTGACCACTGAATTACAATTTTAAAACTCTGCTGACTCTTGAGGATGTCCAAAGATCTTTTTCCATTTCCAACTCTATAGTGTAAATCTCTTTGACTTTCCTACCCTTAGGTTAATGCCTCCATGGAGAACTTGCATAGCTTTTCAGAACTGCCCTTTATCTGTTCCTCATACCTTGCCTACTGATTTTTCGGGCCTTTCTGCTCCTACTGTATTTTTTTTTTTTTATTAATAGACTGTTACGCTCATGAAAGTTTAGCTGCTTACATCTACTTTTATTGTGAGACCTAATACCAGAACATGTTATTTACTGCCCTATGTTTGGAACAGTGTCACTTGCTTGAAATATACCCTTTTGTTATTAATTCTCTTTTATCTTGAGTACTTTTACCAAAAAAGGTTGTACTGCAGATTGTAACACAGGTGTCTGGAAGAGAGAATTTAATGGTGCAGTTTCTTTAAACCTTCTAACAAGATTTCTTACCTTTTTTTCGCCTTTACCTGCATGCACTTGAACTTTTTAACTGCTTTCTATTGAAGTTTCTTCAAGTCAGGTGGAAGTGGTGGCTTTTGTGCTTCTCTTCTGTCAAGGTTCTTGTTAGATCACAATACATTTTGCTACCAGGAGCTAGATCTTCAACTGAATCTTTAACCCAGGCTTTTTAGGCTACTTGAGGCAAAACCAGTGTATTCTTCCTGTGAGTTCTCAAAAATGTACTGTACATTTTCTGAATGGACTGGAGAGATTTTTATCTCAATGAGTTCACACATCAAACTTTATTCCAAATATTGCATTGTAATATGGTGTAAGGTGTTGAAAGCACAGGTATGCAGCTTAAGAGGCAAGAAGAGAGAGAGATAAAGTAGCATCCAGATGTAAAACAGCTGGTTGGAAATAGCTAAAACTTAAGAATCCTCAGGAATGCAAGTATTTGACCACAGTATTAATGAGGTTATACTTCCACAAGCTCCCAATTTTTGGCTTTTGTTCTCTTATTAGTTGATCTGTAAATAACAGGCTTAGCAATTTATCCTTTATAGGACTATTTCTGATGCATGTTTTAGGTGTTGTTGATGCTAACTTAAATTGTTGCCAGGGGAATTCTGTTATTACAGAGTAATTTCTCAAAGATAGCATATGGCTACTGAGAATGCTTAAACTGAGTTTCTCTAAAGTTGTTGTCATGCACTTGTGACTCTGGTCTCCTCAGGCTGCGTATCAGTAACTTAGCCTTTCAATTACGGCAGTCCCATTTGGCTCAGGAGTTTAACTATATGGTTGATGTTGCATTAAATGGTTTGGGTTGGAAGGGACTTCAAAGATCATCTAGTGCAATCCCCGTGTACACATCTAATAGCCATATAATGTGAGTAGAAGTGTAGTAGTATTTTAGGATAGTTGGTAGTGTCATGCTTAATGACCCTTCGCTTTGATGGGGTCAGTTTCTCAAAACATTTATATTGTGTGCAAGTTAAAGCCAAGTGTTTTTTTTCCCTTGGTTGCGTAGTTGCTCTAATCTTAAGTTAGACTTCAGAATGCAGCAAAACTTTGTGTGACAGGCTGCCTGTACTGGGAGCTTCTAAATGGCTGGCTGTGTCACTGAGAGTGGCAGGTCTGCCACCCTTCAGTTCTTATTCTCTGAAGCAAGGTGGCCACACCATTTTTTTTTTCTGAATATGGCACTGGCTTGTGCTAACTTTCACACTGTACCTGGGAGTCTTATATGGAGTACAGTAGATTTTTGACAGAATTGGGCAGGGCTGTTCTAGCAATATAAATTACTACAATGATGGACATCTTTCCTGGAAACTGTGCGATTGAGCAGAATAAATGTATCCATGCTGTGTCATAGAGGTGGAAGGGGTATAGCAACCAAAAACCTGAAATTCCTTACTATAGCTGAATGTCATGTGTGATTGTTGTAGTCCTTGCACTTATCTTAACACTTGCTACATGCCCTCTTTTTTGCCAGATCTAAACTGAAGTATCCTAGTTAGGAACACCTAATTTTCAAAAGGGAGAACATGGCATCTGGAGAGGGAGGAAAAGTGATAAGTAAACAGAACTTTGTTTCTTTGCAGTTGAACAAGCCCAAACCACCTGATATCAACTGTACAGATCAGATGGGGAACACACCATTGCATTGTGCAGCATACCGTGCTCATAAGCATTGTGCATTGAAACTTCTGAAAAATGGAGCAGATCCTAAAATAAGAAATAAAAATGGTGAGTACCAACGGAAAAGTACATTAGATGTTAAGTGGAGACACATTCAGCAGCTTCTGTAAGGTATGTTACTTATCACACCGTGCTCAGGGAAAATCTTACAGTGCATTACAAGCTTTGTGTCACTAATAAAAGAAGCCCAACACTGACTAAATTGCAAGAGACAGAAGAACTGTAGCAAAATACTTATATATATGCTTTTATTTTCCAAATACAACCATGTCTAGAAAATGTTTTTATTGTCTGTCTTAACAATGAAACGTGTGGCATTTGTTTTCTTGATGCTAAACACTGAACACAAATAACAAATAAGATTGAAGATGTGGCCCAGACAAAGTGGTTCCTCAGAAGTCTTCTAATGAAACCAAATAGAGGAAAACTTTATGTGGGTGTTATGCAAACTGTGTACTTGTCCTCTGATTAAAGATGCCTCTCTTTGAGTGTTTATGAATGTTTTCTAAATTGTTTTGTTTTAGCTTGTTAAAGCTAAAAACAAACTTAAATTAGTAAGGGCAAAGGACTCTCTGTAGTAAGTAGAACTCTGATGGACAGTTCAGTGCATCAAAGTTCAAAACCTTTTTAGTCTTCTTCCCCTGAGCAGTTTATGTTCCCCAGTTCCAAGTAAATGTAGATGTTTGTGGGACTAAGCTTGAATGACTAAACAGAGTGTCAAATTATTTTTAAGTTAAGTACATCTGAGTTTATTTGCATCAAATTTTCATGCCTTGTCTTGTTTAAACAGATCAGACCCCCCTTGATCTAGCCCAAGGTGCAGAAATGAAACTGATACTGGCAGGTAAAACTGGAAAGGTAGGAACTTTTGTATCAATTTAAAACACCAAGGCTGTCTAGTGGAAGCTATTCCTACATCAGCTTTAATTTCTATGCAGGTTATCAGCAAACCCCTGAAACGATACGAAGGTCTCCTATGGAAGGTATGTCTTAATTCCTTTTCTGAAATAGCTTGTAAGATCTCAAAGTATGTCAGTATGTCCGTTTTCCATACTTAAGGGATAATAACTGTATCAAGGAATTTGTGAAATGAATTAATTTAGTCTTGTATATATAGATGGGCTGACTGGGTGGAGTAGTTACTAGATTCATGACACTCTGATCTTATTCTCAGTCCCTAAAATTTCTTTTCATTTCTTTGTAGTTTTTGTGGTAAAGCTTCGCTGTGATGGGGCTGTGTTCCTTGTTGGTGTGGTGGGCAAAATGTTTTTTGTTTTTTTCTTTCCTTAATAGATTACTTTGACTAATATAATATCTTTAAGAATCTGTGACTAATATTATGCCACAAGTTCACCATCTTCTGAAAATTTTAAAATTGAGTAGGAAGATGTCAGTCAAAGAGTTTAAAGCTTGTTTTGCTGTGTTGGTCAAGTGAATCTATTTTCCTTTTTAAAAATAGTCTACATGAATGCTTCATTTTTATGTTTCTCAATGAAATCTAAAGTTTTCTTTAGTGTAAATTTTCCTATGAATTCAGTCACAATTGTAATATAAGGAACCAGAACTATGTACTAAAGCTTATGAAAGATAAAATGTGGTAGTTGGATATATCAATGTGGTTTGTTTCTCATTTGATTTTATAAAACAGAATTGTATGGTGATCAACAGCTCCTCTAGTATAAAAACATGCAGTATTTTAGTATTTCAGTTTGTATGAAATAGCAGGCTCAGCAAAACTTGTGTCTTTAGGTGGTTCCAGAAAAGAGAGTAGTGCTGTAATTGTAGAGCATCTCAGGTTGCTGTGATCACCAAGATACGAAGAACCTAAAAAGTTTTCATAATCATTGCCAGTTTTATGTGTTAAGGAAACTTCCCAATTTGACCATTCAGGAGGTGCTCTGTCAGTCATACTTCCACCACCGGAGACTTTCACTGCTGGGACCAAAGCCCCTTTGCAGTGGGCAGCTCCAGTGAGTTGTTGGGTGCCCCGCTTGACTCCCTAACCTCACCACACTCACACAGTCAGACAAGGTTTCCTTACCAGCTCAACCCTAGGTTTCCCGTAACAGAGTCTCTAGATCCTTAAAATAGTCATGGTGCAATAATAAAATAGCAGCTTGATCTGGTGCCTCCAAGAAGGGACCCCAAACAAAGGAATCCACTGGCTTTTATATGTATTCAGTTGAGTGGGTTAGTCTGGGGTCTCCCTGCTAAACTGTTGAGTCCTTGGCTCCTGGTACCACAGGTCACCATGCCCTTTGCTAAGCAAAGTCTTGCCACCAGTTCATGGCCTCTTGACTCAGGCTCCCACGACCCGGAGCTCAACCACAGCACACCGAGCTGCCTACACTAAACGTATTCTGTTAAACCTTACCTAACCCTTTTTTTAATTCTTTTCTTAGAACTCACGATTTTTTGGGTGGAAACTCTACTGGATAGTTCTAGAACATGGAGTCCTTTCCTGGTATCGGAGACAGTAAGTCCTGAGTTTAAATTTCTGGAAAGCCATTTAAATAATTCCTATCCTCACTTTATAAATCTCTTCTTTTTTCAAAGAGCTGATGCAGTGAATAATGATCATCGTCAGGGATGCAAGCATCTAACACAAGCTGTCTGCACGGTAGGAAGTGAAATGTGTTGTAATACTGGGTTGTTTTTTTATGTGATGGTGTTCCATACCTGGATAATGAAAACTTCAGCTAGATTCATAACCTGATCTATGCTATAAAATAGGGAAAAAGCTCATGCTGTTGAAAGAAATGCTTATTCTTGTCAAGCGAAGTACTGTTGTATGTAAAGTGGCCATAAAGCTCCTTCACTACTTTCTGACGCCTTGAAGATTTAGGTAAACAAAAGGCATCCTGAAAGCATGCCTCCTCAGTTCTGCAAAGCAACAGTTTGGAGCACGTGATACAGAACAGCAAAGCTCTAGTTCCTCCTTAGCTGTCACTGGCTACTTGTGACTGATTGTGTAACTGAGGCTGATCTCAGTTGGAGAACTGATCAGTTCTGAAAGTGACTTTTGGAAGACTTCCCTAAATTCCATTATGCTTGTGGGAACCATTTTGGAATGAATGAATAGAGGAAAACCAGGCCAAGTGTTGTTTATAATACACAGGAAGATGCAGTGCTCAAGGAAAATGAATTTAGGATCATTTCAATATTTCTATAGCTAACCTGTCCTAATATGGCACCACCAGTTCTGTTAAACTGCACTTATATATATATATGTATATATATATACACTCATAGTATATAAAAAGTGACCCTTGCTTTTCAGTGTCTACAAATTCCGTAATATTGGTGATCTTGCACCATTGCTGAGATTCTGTCTGAATCAAGTGGTGCAAATAAATACAATATTTAGACATAAAGAACCTCTATATTCTTATTCATGATGTAATGGCACACTTTGCAAAAGTGTTCTGACCAAGGTTTTTGTAAGCTCTGATTGTTTAGCTTCAGGAGTGAGGCAAAAACTTCTGAGTTAGGAGTAACTTTCTATGTTGCTTACTTTTCAGGTTTTTCTGAGTGATTCATTATATTAATTTTGTTTTTTCTCCACATCACTTTAGATAAAATCTACAGACAGTTGCTTCTTTTCTGTCAGATGTTTTGATGACACTGTTCATCGCTTCAAGATTCCTAAAAATAGCCTTCCTTCTCAAACTAGAGAGGTAATTAATAACTCCTTATCAAAGGCATTAAAATATAATAACTTCTGTAATGAAGAATTTGCATACTACTTGCTGTCTTAGTTTAGGGCAAAACCAAAACAATTTTGAATACCTTTCTCAAGAAAAGATCACGCCTCTTTTAAATTTAGAACAAAATTTTAATTTGAAGGAAAAAATGTAGAAGGAGAGATAACAGTTCTTAACCACTAAATATAGTTATATATGCATATATGTCTATGTGAACCACCAGAACAGAACAGATAACAGCTATATAACCAAAAAAACCTGAACAATAAGTCTGTGGAAATACGGGGTGGGGGGTTTGCACCTCTCGTGCAGGCAGCTAGTAGCAGACCGCGTGGTCCTTTGTCTTCCAGCCGGCCGGCGCTGGGCTGGCCCCGGGGCGGGAAGGTGGTGGGCAGAGGAGTCCGGGATCTCTCTCGCTGTTGCCTTGGTGTCTCAGGGCGAAAAAAAACGGCAGTAAGTCCAAAGCAGTGAAGATTAGATTGTATATCCCAGTGGAGCCCCGGGCCCAAACGGGCTAGGAGCAGGAAAAGCAGGAAAACTCGCAGCAGAAAGAGCAGCCTCCGTCCGCCGGTTCCGTCTCTTCCCCCTCCTCCGAAGAAGTGAAGTGAAGGGAAAAACCACTCCCCAAACAAAAAAAACCAAAAGAACTGTCCTTAGGGCCATCAAGGTGGAATTTGGATAGTTAGCTAGGCGGAGGCAGTGTCAACCCCCCAAAGGTCATGTTAACAGGAAAGGAAAGAAAAAATCCTAACAAAAAATCTGAAACTATAACACTTGCTATGGATGCATTATTAGTAGCATGTTTCGTATCATTGTCAGCAGCACTTTGTAACAGAAGGGAAGATACTGAATCTTTCAGCATGATTATAGACTAAACAGCAAAAAATGGACAGATTTTAGTTCTCCTCTTTAAAATCAGTGCTACCTTGTTTTCTAGATCTTTATTAACTTTTTTTTCCTTTTCAGAGTTGGCTGGAAGCAATAGAAGATCACTCTGCATATAGCACTCATTACTGCACTCAAGAACAATTGAGTAGTGATGATGAAGATGATGCAGTATCTGTTACAGACCTACATGATACTCTGAAAGTACGTACTGCGTACTTACTTGGCTCATGTGTCTAGGCAGTTGGTACTGTTTTGTGTTGAAATACTTTCGTGTACTTTTGGCTAAAAGTGATGATTCCTCCCATGGATGCATAGATGCTACTTGCATTTCCATTGCTTACTGTCATGTGCTCCTGTTCAGTCTGTGGGGAAAAATGGCATATTTATCATAGCTACAGGGCTGTGTTTTTCAGTTTTGCCAGCACTACTGGAAGATAAAAAGATGTTTGAGACTTTCAGCCAGGAGAGGGAGCCTTGTGTACTGTACTTAGTGACACCGAGACTGGAGGATAACAAAGCTAACCTTCAGTGAGCTCTGTCTCCATAAAACAGGCAGTGAAGTGTCTTAGAAGTGATCCTTTATCACCTCAGATCACATTAGATGCGTTGTACAGTGACTGTTCATACCTGCAATGGAAATGAGTAGTCTTTGGTACTTCCAGCCTGTGATTCTTCTTTTTGCCATATGTATACCTCTAAACCTTTGTGTTTAAGGGAAAGTTGACACTGCAGTGCAAAAATCTTCGAGTGACTAAACTCCAGCTGGCTTGTACCGTACCTTTTGGTACAAGAGCTCCAAGTAGCTCATGGCGGAGGTGGGAGAATAGCTGGCACTGGCGGTTTCCAGCAACCTGCAGAAGATGATGGTATTATGTCATAGATAATTGTGCACTCAAAGCCAAAAAGACCAACCGCATCATGGGCTGCATCAAAAGGAGCTTGGCCAGGAGGTTGAGGGAGGTGATTCGCCCCCTCTACTCTGCCCTCATGAGACCCCCACCTGGAGTGCTGTGTCCAGGTCTGGGATCCTCAGCACAAGAAAGATACGAACCTGTTAGAGTAGCTTCAGAGGAGGGCCACAAAGACGAACACAGGGAATGAGCACCTCTCCTATGAAGACAGGCTGAGAGCTGGAGAAGTGAAGGCTCCAGGGAGACCTCATTGTGGCTTTCCAATTCTATAAGGGGGCTTATAAAAAAGAAGTAAAGCGACTTTTTACTTAGGTAGATAGTGACAGGATTAGTGGGAACGCTTGTAAACTAGAAGAGGAGAGATTTATTCTAGAAGTTAGGAAGAAATCCTTTACTGTGAGGATGGTGAGGCACTGGTTGCCCAGAGGAGCTGTGGATGCCCCATCCCTGGAAGTGTTCAAGGCCAGGTTGGGTGGGGCTTTGATCAGCCTGATCTGGTGGAACGTGCCCCTGCCCATGGAACTAAATGTCTTTAAGGTCCCTTCCAACCCAGGTCATTCCATGATTCTGTGATAACTATCTCCAAGTTCAAATGCAGGCTTGAAATACAATCTTGGGGTTCATTTCTGCCATGTCAGTGTACTTGCCGTACATCAGTTAACCTATGAATTTGCTTATTTTGGCCTTAGGTTTCTCAAAGAACAAGCAATCACTCTTCCTGGGTTTTCAAACTTTTTAATAAACAAGATGGGAAAATGGAAAAGTGGTACATAGCTTTGGGAGTTCATTTGCTATGCTAATTTAAACATAAGCTGGTCAATGATATAATGTGCATAAATCTTCTCTTTGCTAGTGTGTCTTTGAAGGCACTTTGTGTAATTTATTTCAATTTTTTATATCAGTCTCTGGGCTGGGAATGTCCATTAAGATTTAATGCTCTCCAAATTAAAAAATTTCAAATTAAATTTCTCCAAATTTAAAATAGTTAAGAGAGTAAACTTTTGCTTTCCTTAGTATAAGGCACATCTGAACTAGCTATCCTTGTTGTCTTTCAGAAAGCACAAGCATGCCAACAAAGACTCAGTAAAGAGATTTCAGACTTTCTTGCAATGGTTAAATCTTTGGATGCTACAAAAGGTAAAACTTATTCTTTTAAAATGCAATTGGCTACCAGGCAACTAATTTTTTTCCTATTAAGCAGAACCTGCTTTAAGTTCTCCAAAATTAAATTTCCCGGAGCTTAAAAATATAGGACTGTTTTCTGCATTGAAAAAGATACAAATAAAATAACATTATAGTAATCGCCAAGAATTAAAATTTCAGATTTGGAGAAACAACTGAGGAGTATGCTGATTGAAAGGAATTTTATTAGTTGCTGTAAATCCAGTGAAACTGCCTTTAGCTATAGTTGAGTAACACTGTAAGAATATAACTCTTTCAGGGTTCACTTTCAAGGGTTTTTTTTTTAAAATCTGTAGTTGGTATCTTATTGCAGAGCATAAGTGTCTCCTCACAGGTACTCTCCTTCCCCCTCAAAATACTTGTGGTGAGTAGAAATGTAATGAAAGCTGAAGCATGATAAACAGGATGTGAAGAGAAATCATGAAACTATGCAGGGAACTGGAGGCACAGTATCATGGGATATATTCCGCAGACTTTTGCCATGAGTTTTATGCCAGATGTGAGCTTTTGAGGCAAAATTATTCTAAGGTGGATAAATTCCCTTTGATAGATGTAGGGGCAGTTTCTCAGACTCCATATTGCTGACCTGAAGAACCAGTGAGATCCTTTTTTTTTAAAAAACTTTTTTAGAAAAGGAAATATACAACTTGAACAATCAACACCCACAGAAAAGCAAAACCAGATAACATCTCGTTCCTAGAAACTGCTAGTCTTGGCCAATAGCAGTGATAAGTTCCTGTTTTGCTTCCAATAAATGTAACTTGATCGGTCAGTGAACTTTTTCTGTGTTCATATGTAACCTCTGTAGATCTCAAAAGAGAAAGCTGCTGCAGTTTTCCCATTGTTGTGGTATCTTTAAAGTGTTTGAATCCTCTGGCTCCGGAAGAATGCAAATTTCTGAGTTAGAAGTGCTTCCGTGTGGAGCTTCCCCTAAAAACTTTTGAGTAATATAAAAATGGCTATGTTGGAATGTGATACTTAAAATTCTTTCTCTGTTTCAACATGCTATTCTGAATACATTTATCTTTGAGATTTATGTATCTTGTATATTACAGATAAAGATGTCTCCTGCTCCTGCACTCAGTGTGCAGTCCCTCCTTCTGGAGGTGCTAGCTATTCTTAATAGCTGCTGTAAGACTCAATTTCAGTCAGTAGTGAGTTTTGGTATCAAAGACAACAATTAAGGTGTGAATATGTAGGGCTGTATCTTGTCCTGCATAAGCAGAATAAGTTGAAAAATAAATTCAGGAACTGTAACTGTAACCTTTATTGGTGTGACATCAGCTTGAAGCACCTGTGTTACTAAATGGTGTCAACTGATCCTGATACTTTATTTGCAACAAGTATGCTTCCTGAGAGAATGGTTTGCATGACTTCTGAGGAATTGCAGCACAACACAAAACTTCAAAGATCAACTCAAATATTAAATGATTTCTGCCAACTGATGTGGTTATCATGATTTCCTGCTGGTTCTAGACATGTAGCTTCTTAATGGTCATAGAAGTCAGGATGTGAGGTGGCATTGCTCTGCAAGCTGTACTTCTTATCCATAAGATGGGTCCATGTCTTCCCTTTCTATTGTCAGTGTGCTTGTGGTTACAACCCCATCTATTTTTTTTCAGCCCAAAATCTCCAGTTGCACTGTGGTAAGCTTTTTTTCTTCTATATAATATATGGCAGAAGGGAAAGAAAACTACATTTCTCACTTTTAACTGATATTAAACTAGTTCAGTGTCCTTTTTATTTGAATTCTGTCACTTGGCAACTCTGAAGCTTTTAAATCTAGAAAGTGGTTAAAAGGAGATTGTTGCTAGTCCCTTTTCCAGTGTCCTGCTGCCATAGTTTACTACCTCTGCTTTTCTAAGCCATGCTGAAAGGGAATCTTGATCAATTCATGTGCCACTTTTACCAGTGCGAGGGAAAGGATGAAAAAGAAAGAACTTAGATTCCCTCTGTGCTGTTTTTGTTTGACCTTATGTCACACAGATTGTGCAATGCATCCATCTTCCTGTAGAATGTGAATGTTACATCTATATTACTTCTAGGAAAAAATATTTAAAAGAATCCTGTAGTTTACAATGTCCCTCTAAGGTTACTAATACTTTTGTGCTTTCAGGGATATCTTCTCCCCTCTTGCAGAAAGTTGATATGGTCTCTGAAGTATCCCAGGAAACTTGTGAGGCTCTGGCTGACTGCCTCAACCTATTCACGAAGCAAGAAGGGGTATGTATTGTGCTGCGTGAGTCTATAAAGGGTTTAATAGCTTAGTATATTTGGCTAGTTTCCTACTTAGGTGTTACAAAAATAAATACATAAACCCATAAAACTTAATGTTGTTGATAAGCTATCCTTTTGCATGCTGAATGTAATGGAAACTCATGCTTCAAGAGGAAGAGTAGGTAAATTTCACTGCAAAAGGATGTCTTAGTATTTAGATGTTTAGAAGAGACAGAGATTTTGGTCACAAACTACTGCTTGCAATGTTCAAACTAAGTGCTTGAATTCAATAAATCTGTTGCTTTGGTGATTTGAAGGTCAAAATATTGAGAAAATTAATCTTTTTTGCTTGGTTGGTTTTTTTACTAGCTAACTGAAGTGTTGAACGATATTGCTCCCAAATTTATTTTTCAGACCATGTGCTTAGCGGGTGTGCAAATTCTATCTGTTGAACTTCTGGCTTTCCCAGTGATAAATGTCTTGTATAGTGTTAAACACAATGCAAACACTTCAGTTTGGGAATGTATGCCAAATTCATTAGTTCCTGTAGTAAGAGAGCTGATATTTTTCTTCCCCTAATACCATGGAATAAATGTCTTCCTGTACTGTGGTAACTGTAATCCCTTGCTTAGGCTTGTGTCATCAGTAAACTGTGTTTCAAAATGAGGTTTGTGTTGGTGCTGTTAGTCTTCCAGTTATTTAACAGTGAACTGGAAACACTGGCTCCATTGTTTAGGTTTGGTTTAAGATTTTTTTTCTCATTCCTTTCCAAGCCCTTTTGTCTCCAGTCACGAGTCTTTTAGACTTACTTGAGTCAAGTTCTAGCAGAGTGGAACAAGCATTGCTTTCTTTACATCAGTTTTTTCTTTAACAAAGTCTGATCTTAAAGTTGCCAGCTTCATTTGCGGATGAGGGGGAAATTGTTACAACAGTGGGTGTATAGTGTTAGTATTCCTTAATTGTGTTGGCATCTTGCTTCAAGCCAGACTAAAATAGCTTTCCAGAGTGGAGTATGGCAAAACATATGTTGAAATTGTAATTTCACCTTACTTGAACTTGAACAGTCTCAGTAGGTGTAATAGCGGCCTTATTTTAATCTGGAAGCACATAGATTTGGGCACAGAGGGATAGGCTGAGGTGTGAACTTGATTTTCCACCATAGCTAGTTAAATCAATCCATCATGACAGGGAGATGATGTGATCCTCTCTTGGTATTTTTAAACTTCAAACTGCTGCAATTCCAGAACACAGGAGGCTCTTAAATATTCTGTAAGATCATAAAGGAAATTACAGCTGCAATCTCTTCCGAGGACTTGCACCTTTCCATGAAGTTATGTTCATTGAGCATTACTGTTCTTAAACCCACAGGATTTGGCTTTGTTGTCTTTTTTAAGGGCCCCCTGTTCTTTGATGTTCAGTGTTGACTTCTAGACCGTAGTTCTCTTGGTTCTCTCTTACTACAGGAACTAATGAATTTGGCATACATTCCCAAACTGAAGTGTTTGCATTGTGTTTAACACTATACAAGACATTTATCACTGGGAAAGCCAGAAGTTCAACAGATAGAATTTGCACACCCACTAAGCACATGGTCTGAAAAATAAATTTGGAAGCAGTATCGTTCAACACTTCAGTTAGCTAGTAAAAAAAACAACCAAGCAAGTTGCTCTTGCAAGAGCAATGTATATTACTTTGCAACCCTGTTGTGCATGCCCCATGAAATCTGGTTATCTCTAGAAGGAACGTTTTCTCAAGCTTGGTATCTTTTTAACTTGCCTCTTTATGGAGAATTCTTTTTCCCTCTGACTTAAATTGTCGGCACACCAGAACCTTCTGATTGACTGAGGAGAGGCTGCTAACCTCGGTAAGGTCAGCCACACAAGAGAAAACTTTAGTTATTTAGCGTTGCTCATCGCTGTGCCGTGTCAGTTGTAGCCTAATCGCGCAGTCTGTGGACAGTCCTGCTAACGCAGCGCTAAAGTGACAGGTTCAGCCGCCTTCCTCTAGCGCTGGAAAGGATGCATGAGCGTTCCAGCCGAGGCTCCATCTGCCCGCTGTTTCTCCTTCCCCCGGTGCCGCGGGGCGGGGCTGCGGGAGCGGGGCTGCGGGAGCGGGGCGGGGACCGCTCCGCAGGGACCCCCGGGGGCGGCATCAGCAGAGACCTCCGGGAGCGGCAGGGACCCCCGGCACGGCGCTGCCCGCCAGCCCTGCCGGGGAAGGCGTGACCTGCGGGCTCCACTCGGCAGGGGCGGCTGTGAGGCCGCAGAGGGGAGCGGGGCAGCTTCCTTCCAGAAATAACCCTCTGCGGCGGGGCCCCGTGCGGGGCGGCCCCGGGAGCACAGTGAGCGGCGGGCAGCGCCCCGTNAGCCCATTTTCAGTGGGGCTGGGACCGGGCTGCGGCCGCCCCGCCGCTGCGTGGGTTTCCTCCCCCGCCCCTTCCCCAGCGCCCGGCGGGACGCGGCGGAGAGAGGAGCAGCGCCCCGGCCGCGCGGGGTGGGCCCTTCTCCCCCCGCCCTTCCCTGCCCCGCCCCGCCCTGCGCCGCGGAGCCCGCGGCGTGGGGGCTGTGGCGGTGCCGCCGCTGCTGCTACAAGGGGAAGGGACAGGGGAAGGGTCCGCCCGCTGCGCTGGGCCCGGCCGGCGTCCCGGAGCGGCCGCCTCCCCCAGATCCGTCCCGCGGAGCGCCCGCCTCCCCCAGATCCGTCCCGCGGTACGTGGCGCGTGTGGCGGGCTGGGTGCCGCTGTGGTGGTGACATTGGGATCAGCGCGTCAGTGTCAGGCAGAGATAAGCGCCGATGCTTTCTGCGAAACAGTTTAAACATGTGAGGGGGAAAACGAAGGTGATTTGGTTGCTTTAATGTGGGTGTTTACCGAGGCGCTGGTGGCGGAGCCAGCCCAACTTGGAGCTTTTTCTGCAGTGACTTTGGGCACAAGGTTAGTAAGTATTGCTTCTAAGCAGGACTTTCCTTGGACTATTGCTGACAGATATCAGAACCTGCATTCGTAAAGCTATTCGATTCTAATATTTTTTATGTTCAATGTTATTTTTATATAGTTGTAGGAGCAGTTTAACTTAAGGTTCTTTGCGCACTATTCTCTCTGCTTCATTTTCTGAGTCTAAAATTCTTCTGTAGTACTTGAGCTACATGCACTGAAGCTGTGTGAAAAGACAGGAAAGGCATTATTTAAAGGAATAAGCTTTTTTTCTTCTTTTAACCTCGCTTATTTACTAACCAGTGCTAGATAAAGTGTGCTGAGTGGTATCGTGACTGCTAAGGTTAATTTTTACCAGCAAGGGTTATATTTAACAGTAAATTACGAGCTCATATTGCTTGAGTTTAGAACAGATAGCAGTTGTAAGCAGACTTCATTTGTAGAGGCTTTGGATCTTCAGGCTTTGCAAATTTGTCATCCTTTCTAGTTTGTTTTTGTTTTAAAAAGGGATTTATTTACAAGCTGACAATAAACTTATCTGATAAAGGATTCAGAAAAGGTTTCTTCATTTTTTGCATTAAATGAGTTGTATATTTAGCTATGGAGAATTTGTCATAAAAAATAAGTTTGTTATTTTTACATAAACTTTTATAATAAACATACTGTGGGTCATAGTCCTTGAACTTCGTTATCCTCGCCATGGCGTAACGTGCTATCTCTTGTATGTATAATTGACATACTGTAAATAAAAAATGTGCACATAGTTCAGCTAGCAAATATTAAGTTCTGGAAGTGCTATGTACTGCATTAGTTTATTTCATATTTCTTGGAAACATAATGGAATGTGTGAGGGTTAGCTGTGTCTTCTTGTGAATGCATGCATGTGTGCTTTTTGACATACAAATAGTTGTCTTTTATACGTGTCTGACTTGTTGTCTGTGAGATGGGTATGACCGTGGCTGTTATCACTCAAACCTACTTACTACTTTCCTGGTATTTTGAATGAAGAAAAAGCCTGTAGGCTATGCCCAGATGACTCTTTAATGAGACTTTTTATTATCTGTTTCCTTGTGGGGGTGCAAGTGAAGGGGGCAGTGAGGACACTCTGCAGTCAAGGAGAAATGCTGATAAGGGCACCCTGAGCAAAACTGCCTAGAGAAGTCCTGGCATCCATCAGCAGTCCTTTTCTGCCACCTGGCAGTATCATCAGCTACATTAGGGAGCCTTTGGTGTGTGGGAGGGAGAGATGAAGAGGAGGTGAGGGACTTAAAATCAGAGAAGCTCAGAAGAAGGTTAACTATGTGATTTCTAAGTTAGATCTAGGAAGGGAGATCATGTATTAGCTGGCTGTTGTACTAGACCTAAAACAGTGGAGTCCTTAGTCCTTCTGGTGATAAAGCCAGTGCCTGTGTTTCTCTACTATTTTTGTCTTGTGCTTACAAACAGGTGACAGGCCTATTTTTAATTTTTTTTCCTTTCAGTCACTGGAGCACAGAAAAATTATGTTGTCCATTGTGTTCTGCAGCTCTTGCTGAAAGTAGTGGAAATCAAGGCAAAATGTCAGTGTGTGGAGGCCTGTAGGCAATGCCCTGAACAACTGAAATGCTGTTCAAGCTGTATCCTTGGGGAAATGAGGAGAGCAGTTTTCAGACAGTTGATAATTGCACTGGATAGAGAAAGAAGTATTTGGTGTTGAGAGACTCGACGTGTGTCTGCATCAAAAAAACCTTTATTGACTGGGTGAGTCTGTAACTGACTTGATCTTCTTTCTCCTCCCCTCCTCCAAATCAGTAGAAATGTACTAGAAGTACCTAGTGCAGCTTGAATCGTGGTGGAAAGTAACAAATTAGTTGGAAAGTTCTCTGTGACCACACAGGTGCCCAGGTGAAGACTCATATTTTTTTGATACGCATAGGAGCATGGGGTATGGCGTGTTGTGGAATGTTCTATAGGAATGGTGTAGAAGAGAAAAAAAGCTACTTAAAGGAAAGTCATTTGGAAGGTTGTTTCTCCTGCTAGAATGTCAGCAGTTCTAGTCATGCCTTGATGATTCTTGCTGTACTAATTTTTGGATGCTGTATGTGCGTATGTCTTTCATCTGTGCTAAAGCTCTATAGCAAAGGTATTAAAGTCAGAGGAACTTGACAGTGAAATGTTTGTGGGTGGCATAGTGTTCTTCCTTTGGAAGCATTTTTTTCTGCCACTGTACTGCAGCCTTGCAGATGGGAAGCTAGCTACAGGTCTGTGAAGGCAACATTCTTACCATAAGTATGTAAAAGAGGGAGCTTAATGAGTCCAAAATATCTAAGAGATAGGGGAATTAAAGAAAATAACATTTTTTTCTTGAGATTTTCCTAGAGTAGTCAAGACTCAGTAGGTCACCAAAGTGGGCAGTGAAGCTAAGCAGCAGCCCAGACAGAAGCTTGTTAAAATAATAAATACTGAGTCTCCTTTCAGGGAAAAGATAAGTAAATTCTACTGCCTTTCTTTTATAGAAGAGTATTATGTGTGTTGACAGAATGCTTTGGATTTGAAGCAGTTGATAGGATCCTTGGTCAAGTGCCGCATAAGAAAGGCTTCTGCTTGGCAAATGGTTCTGGCTTGCAGAAGGACGCCTGGATGTTAGGATAGGGTAAAAGGTGAATGCCTCTAGTCTTTGTAGTACAGCATGGCCCCAACTCTGGAGATTTTTTTGTTTAGCTTGACTGTTTATTTGTTTTGATTGGATTGTTTGTTTGTTTGTTTGCTTTTCTCAAGATTGTGCCTGTCAAAGTTAGCCTTTTTCCTTGCAGCTGACAATAGGTTGTATTGGTAGAGGGACATACTGACTTCTAGGGATAGGGAAACTGTTGCTGACTTGTAGCTCAAAGGGCCTATGTGGAAGCTGGTCTTGCAATTTGACTGAAGACATTCTCCTCTCTGCACTACGTTACTCAAGTCAAAGCACATTGCTAACCGGTTCTTGCACTCTCCATAGTGGGTTAATGCTTTTTCAGAGCTTGGCCTGTAGATGTGTGTTTTGTTGGTGGCTGTTGTTAAGCAGCCTTGTAAACTAACTTGGAATCCATTCATGAGGCTCTGGGGAAATGCAGTATAAAAGCATATTAGTTTGAAATGAGACTCCTCCTTACTGTGCTTCTGCAGCTCCTGCTCTTGCGTTTACTTCTAAGATCTTGTCTGTGACTTGAGTATTCTTTTTAATGCAAAAACATGGAGAAAACAGCCTTAACTGAGGCTGCAGGGGAAAAAAATCAAGCAGCAATCTTTAACGGAATAGTATTTGATAGAGTAGACTTCTCAAATATGTATTAGGAATTCTGTTTTCTGTGTATGTATTTGCAAAATGGTGCTCTCATGTCTAAGCTGATAGAGAGGAACAGAAAAGAAATGTGTAACATGGATGTTCTCTTTCAGTGTTTTCACTACTTAATGCTATGAGAATATTATTTGTTTTCTTTATTTTCATACTTGAAAAACAAACTGGAGTGAGAAGGGTGCACACTTTTATCCTTCTAATGTCATTGTGATGTTATAATGGCATGTAAAGCTGATCAGCTTTTCAGTGTTCTGGTTTAATTTGTATTTGATGTGCTGTGGAAGAATAAATGAACAGCAGAGTTCTAAAAGTTGTTAGCACCCAGCCAGCCAGTGTATTGTTAGCTAAGGACTGGTGATATTTCAGGAAAAAAGTGAAACAGTGAAAAAATAGGATTGATCTCTAGGCATAGCCCCATACTTGTTAACTTTGCTGGGATTTCGCGTGCAAGTCTGTGAGACAATTGACTGCAGTGGCAGTCCGTCAGGGTGGTGGTCTGGTTTTGAGTCTCAGCTGCATAAAACATCAGTACACTGGACAGGGTAACTGCGGTCACACACATTTACTCATTCTCTGGAGATGTATTATCCTTCTTGACCTTTCTTTCTCGAAACTTAATTTATAAAAATTAATGTATAAAAATATAGTGCCTTTTCCTTTCCATGTAAAGATGATAAAAGCGAGTTTCTTAGAATAATAATTAAAAAAGTAATTTCTACACAGATGAAAAATAAACCTCATGTATCCTGGTTCAGTGGATATTGACATGTTCTTCTGAGGGAGAGAGATTTAACTCTTTATAATGCATGTGCTTTGTGTGAAGTTGTTTTAAAGGCGCTTTTTCTGTGCAGCATAAGTAACTTAAGGCTTAGTGTCACTTAATAGTTGTCAAATCATCTTAAATTATTTTATGTGGTGGGATTTTGTTATGTTTTATTTGTCTTCCTTAAACATCAGTGATATGGACTAGAGAGCTGTCCGTGTGTAACTGTGTAGCCTTTCCTTGAGTAAAGGAGGTTGACTGAATCTAAACTTCCTTTTCTGCTTTTCTTTGCTATGTTTTTAGTTGGTTTATTTTAGTCACTTCTGATTCCATGAAATATAGGTGTCTCTTGGCTATGAAGAATAAAATGGGTGATTTCTCATTTAGACAGTACTGGTGCTTGTGGATGGGTGTGTTGTCTGTTGTGTTTTTTATTTTTAACCTAAACTTCACCTGGCCACAATCACGGTCTTTCAACTGAAACTGCTTTTTGTACTTTTTTTTATTCTATGACTCATCAGAGCTGATACCATTTTTATAATAGAGGTAAGCAGTTGTGAAATTTGACCTCTTGTCTGATTTTTAATCTCATTACCAAATGTGTACTTGTTGCCCTCTTTCTCTCCTTTCTCCACCCCCAAGGCAGCCAATGAATTTAAAAGCCTTTTTTGTTTTAATATCAATATTCAGAAGTGTGTTATCTCAGCTGCTTGTGCTGTTCAGTAAAGAAATGCCCTGCTGTAATGCTGACTGCTGAGTCACTGATGTTATCACTTGAATTGGTAAATGGGCTGTGTTTAGAAAGTATTCATGTACTGAAAATATATCACTGGTGGTAGTTTCCCTTCAAGGTACATGCCAGGCCTGGCCATAAAGGAATGTTAGTAAACTCTTTCTCCATAGTGTCTGTATTGTTCTTAACATCCCTCTCCTTTAAAGGCATCAATAATATACTTTAAAAATAAATGTGTTCAATGTAATGTGCAAATGGGAAATGCAGATCTATGCTATTAGGATAGCTGAAAATGCACACAAAAAAAATTACCCTCCATTTATAGTGAACTGAATGTTGCTGCAGAGAAGTGGTCAGATAGAGGTCCTCTTACAAATAAAGTGCATCCATTTGTTGTGAATATCCTGAAGAGTGCATTATAAGAGAATGTTCAGCTTTCTAAGCATAGCCCTTATCTGAATATCTCATCTTTGGAAGTGACACCCGTGATGTGCTTACTTTGCATAGCTTCATGTTAAGCCACTGGTAAGGTAAATGTGCACTCAGTGGTTTGAAATAGGAATGTTTCCCCTCCTCTCTTATTTGTCACTGTTACGTTATTATGTTAAAACTTGGGCATCAATACAATAGTTAGGAGACTTTGAGAATGACTTTATAGCATAGCTATTTGAAGGAGGTTTGCAGTGTGCATTCATAATGTAGGGGTGCTTTTTAACATAGAAGTAGATTGTGAACTTTTTGGTCTGATTCGAAGGGTTTTGTGCTGCCAGAGTTACACTGCTTCCACAACAAAAGCATGTTCAGGTATGTTATTCGAGCTTTCAGTAGAAATACAGCTTCTTGTTAAGCTTAAAATATAATAGTATCACTACTGCAGGTCCCTTTTTTTGAGTCAAGAACTATGGTGGGAAAGAGGGTAGAGGGAACGAAGATACTCTTCTCTTGTCTGGAAATATTCAATATAACTGGTCAGAGCATCAGCCTCTAGGCCTTGTGCAGGTCTATTGTAGCGGAAAAGCATCTGCAGGACCTTGGAGGGTTTGTCCTGATAGACATAAACTGATGGGACACAGTCATACACAGGGATTTTATCATTGTGATGGGGAATAATCTGAAGTTGTCAAGATAATAGTATAGCTCTTCTAGATAATGTGGTAATCCATATATGTCAGTAGTTTATACCTTCCTGGAAATGCCTACAAGACTACTAATTGTGGATGTATTCTGTGCTATGCATCCAAATTGGTTTTTCTGTTGTTCCAGTGAAACCCCTTGCTACAAGGTCAGACAAATCAAATTAAGGTTAAAATGAGCTGGCTGAGCCTTTCAAACAGCTTGAAACCTTAGACAGTTGCATCTGTGCTTATGGATAGCAGAAATGTAGTTTTGTTTGACCTGTATCTCCTCCAGCTCTGAAGCTGCATTTTGGGCTAGAGCCCAAACTCTAATAATTCACAGAATAACAAAATGGAAGTGCCTGAGATTGGAAGGGACATCTGGAGTTCCTCTGGTCCACCCCTCTGCATAGGCAGGACCACCTGGAGTTGGTTGCCCAGGACCATGTCCAGATGGCTTTTGAGACCTCCAAGGATAAAGAGCCTCCCTAGGCAACCTATGCCAGTGCTCAGTCACCTTCACAGCGAAAAAGTTTCTTGATGATCAGCGGAAATTTTGTGTTCTTTAGCTTGTGCCTATTCCTTCCTGTCCTGTCACTGGGCACCACTGAGAAGAGCCTGCCTCAGTTGTATTGGCACCCTCCCTTCGGGTGTTTTTGCCCTGAGCCTTCCCTTCTTTCACTTGAACAATCCTCAGACGTACAAACAGTACTTAAGAAGCAGTCCAGTACAGTAGTTTTAGCCCATTTCAGGGAACCAAGTGTCAAAGGTTGGCTGATATATAAGTATAAAGTCAGTGCTTTTTTACTATTGTCGTTGTTTCTACGTGCAGTTAATGGAATCTAAAAAGTGATGTGTCACTCTAGGCTCTCAGATCCTGTTTCACCTTGACTGGGGAGAACCCTTGGTATTTTCCTTAGACTGTCATCAAATCTATCTTCTAGTTTTCTTCCAGCAGCCAGTGGGTTTTATTGGAGAAGTTTGTAAAAGATCTTAGAAGTTTAATCTGGGTTCTCTTCTTCGTTTGAAGTGGATATGCTACTGGACCGCATATTGGGGAGTAATAAATAGAAGACTTACCGGTAAATAGCTTTGCTACAGTGTTCTTGCAAAAAATGTAAAAAAAAACCGAAAGTCATCAACAATAAAAAGCCCTAATCAGATAAGGGCATTCATAAGGAGAGAAGATCTGTTCCACTGAATTTGAATATTTGGATGATATAGTTGTTCTGCATTGTATTTCCATGTTCTGAATCATATTTATCTGTCTGCCCTAATTGCTGGATACATGTCCACATGACAGACTCTGATTTCAGGAAATGTCTCATCAGCCTAGCCAGGGCCTGGCTGATGTCTGCTGACTGTTGCCTCTTAAGAAGTAAGGACAAAAACAGTGTTTCAGAGGAAAATGGACCCTAAGAAGAGACAATCTTCTTAATGCTGCAAGTCCTAGTATCTGAAGTAGAAGTGGGATTTTTGCATTTGTGTCTGTCTTTGAAGTCTGAATCTATAACCTTGGAAAGCCTGTTCAGGGCTATAGCAAGTAAGAATGCTTTCCAAGGTGGATTTAATTCAGAGATCAGAACTCCAGCACTGCATTGTAAAACTTACTGTTGATTTCTAGCCTGTGTAACATTTTTCACTTTTAATTAATTTGGGTAGCATCCAAAATTAAACAAAAACGATCAATTGAGACATCTGAGTTTTTCAGAAATGCAGAACAACTGTACAGCATGCATGTTTGTGTTGGACTTGCTTTTAAAGAAACCCTGTCAGTTATTCTTGGTAAATAATTAACAACATTCCCAATATGGAGCTTGTAGAACAGACAACCATCTTCAGAAGTGTTAATTTTTTTTAATAGGAAACTGTTTTCATTCTGAGTCAACAACTGAGTCCAGTTGTGTAGCAGCACTAGTAATCCAGTAAGAGCCAATAAAAACATGGCAAAAACATGTCAGTTGCTTCAAAAGAGAAAATATTACATGTGTTCACTTATAATCCAGCTGGGAAGATGTGTGGAGGAGAGAATACAAAGGGGTTGATCAAAGTAATCAGTGGTGTATACTGAAAAATACTTAAGGGAAGCAGTTAGATCAAAACTACCTTAAGATCTATTTTCAAAACAATCTTAAGAACAAAAAGGAAATGTTTCCTGTATGCATTCTTAAGAACTCTTACATTTTAAAGCCTGGTCTCTGAGACCAGCAAACTTCAAAGATGTCCAGTGTCTCCGAAAGGAAAAAGACACAAAAAAAAGTCCCTACCTGATCTGAAAACATGCAGCAATATACTGTTCTGGTTCTGTCTGCATCAATATAACATACCAGTTTCGATGAGACCTGGAGTTTAAGTAAGGTTGCTTGTGGCATACACCTCTGAGAACATGAATGCTTAATCTCACTAGGGCGGCAAAATATCTTTGGGGTGTGGTTTTTTTTCTGGTAATCTTGTAGCTCTGCAGTTTAAAATGCACTTCTCAAATGTGTGCATCACTGCTGTCATTGATTCCCAGCTTGTTTTGGCATTACTATTGGCAAGTGTGAATAGCAGCCATATTTAATTTCAGCTTTACTCAGAATAGAAACAATACTTCACGGAAAATGGCAAAATTGGAAGGCTTTTTCTTTGAACTCCTGATATTTGACTAATACTGGAACACGAGTAGGGACGAAGTGTTCTCTGGAAACTAGCAACTTCTGCAGCTCTTAAACCTAAGTACACTTCATGAGATTTATCAATTTATAGTTAAGTCTAAGTAACATGTAAGAACCAAATATTTTTGAGGGGAAAATTTGGAACTGCCAATGAGTCTCATGTTAGAAACAGATCAGAAGAAGCTCTATTAATTCTTGATCTGTACAAAATCACTTTGAAGAAAAGAGCTGCTCTGATAGAAAAGCTTAAACCCAAGCTTTTAAGCCAAAACCATCCTTCTAATCTGCAACCAGAAATTAAGTCGTTGCAGTTTGTTCTTGTGCTCTTAGACAGCTTCCTGGCTCAGAACTGTGACATTCTCCATTGGTTAAAAATGTAGTGCTTCATAAGCCTAAGAATAAACAGACTTTGACATAGCCAAAAGTGGAAACAGGAGAGGGGAAGGAAGGCAGCAAGGTCTATGGTAAGGAGGAAGTGTTAGTATCTCTAGGAGGGAAAGGTGGGAGGCAAACAGTCTTTGTCCCTAGCATGTGGATAGTTCAGAAACTGTTATTCCAGGCAGTCTTAAATGATAAATTTTTATATTAGACATGTATGCTGGAAGAAGGGTGCTCTCAGCATCTCCAGCTTTTCTCTTAAAAAACAGTTCTCTTGCTGCCTAACTGTCTGTCTGTGTTGACATGATCCTGTCAAAGTATGAGTTTCTTCTGGGTGGATGGTAGCTTGACTCTTTCTTCTAGCAGTTCTTCCACTGTATTTGTTTTATGATTATATCTGGTTCTTTCCTTCATTAGCAGAGTTTTATTATTTATATATATAATTTTAATAGATTTATTTTATTTTAGTAATAAATCAAATATAGGTAAATACTATTACTGTGCTCAGAAGAATGAAATGTAGCCTTTTCAAATCAGCCCTGCTAAACTCCTCCTCTTGAACTTTTGAGGTGAATGTTCATAGTTAGTGACTAACAATGAACCCTTGTGTTCATCTGGGGAATGACTGAGGCAGTCATATGACTTGATTTGCGAAGTCTTTGCTTTCTTCTATAGACTTTAGGGTGGGATGTAAGAGAATAGATTACCAGGACTTTCATTTGGTATGTATGGAGTTTGCTTGTGTGCATGGGGGTCTTTCAGCCTTTGTACAAAAAGAAACTTTATTGGTGATGTTTTCTGTATATGGACCTGAAAGAAAGCCAAGTGTTATGTTAGCCTTGTGAGTGTTCTTACTCTTTTGAATTTGATGATCTCAGTAAGATGTGGTACTGTGATGCTGTAGCTGTAGAGTCAGCTGGGCAGACTTTGTAGATGAAGACTAATGCTGTCTTCTGATACAGTAAATAACCCTTTGCCTATCACCAGTGAGCTCAGCTTACCTCCTTGATTAACTGATCACATCTTGTTTTGCATTTCAGTACTTGCATGGGCAGTAGTTCAAGTCACTGGCAAGTCCTATCTAATTATTCTGGTTTTAGATCTGATAGGTCTCTGAAGCCAGGTAACTGGCAAGTTTATAGCACAGAGAGAGGGAAAACCTAAGCAAGAAACAATGGTTCAAGTAAAGTATAACCTATTTTGGATCAGTCCTCTGTACCTTGGGATGAGCCAAGTCTGTGATGAAGTTTACGTGAGCTAGTTTACTCCACCAAATGGTATTGTGATGCAATTATGATTGCAAGGCTTTAACATATGTTTAAGATAGCAGATGTTTGTCACAAGTTCCTTGTGGTTGATGGTGCTGCAGAGTGGTTATCAGCAAGAGGACTCTGTGTGGAAAGGCCTGTGTGTAAACAGATCAGAACTCCCAAGGTTTTGTATAAAATATTTACATGCTTTAGGGCTTTACAAATTTAGGGCTGTGTTCATGAAATTGATTCTATCTGTTTTGGAACACTTTGTTGTTGCTTTAATGTGAGCTGTCACACTTACAGTTTTTTGATGTGCCATTCATAAATCACTCATTCCTCAAACACCTGAGGCACGCTTGCAAAGAAACATTCTGAAACTAGAACCGTTCCTGCTCTTTGGGGAGGTTAAGAGAAAAGCAGGATTATACATATTCATATCATATACTAATGTGTGCTTAGTGGGAGTTAAGTCCTGTGATGTAAAAATCTGTCCTTTTTTTATTTTCTTTCTGGAAAACATCCTGTATTGATGCTCAAGTATAGTTGAAAGTGTGAGAACTTTCAGAGTGAATTCTCTATGAGAGCAACTGTTTTCAGTTTTCATTTCAGTAGCAGCCTGAGCATCAATTCAGTACTACTTCAGGTAGCAGAAAATCTGAAAGCACTTTTCATAGAGGCATATCCTGTAGAATTACTGCTGCAGTAGCATGTTTTGACGTTAGCTAGCAAAATATGTAGAACTGTTCCTTTTCTAAACAGATACACCTCAGGGAAAAAAGTCTTAAGATTTCTTCCATGGTGAAATGAAAAGGCAATTTTTGTTCCAGATATGAAGGCAGACCTGGCTCTTGGTGATATTATATAGTTCTCATTCTACATTAAATGAAACAAGAATAACATTTACTCAGCACTAGTTTAAACTTGACATCACAATTAACTCATCCAAGAAGGCACTAGCAATAGGGACTACATTGTACTAACAGCAAAATTGTAACTAAGTGAGCTTGTCAGAATAAGCAAAGAGCACATGCTAAACTCTGCATTGAGGTTGTGATTTGCACTGTTAGCCTCAGGTTTTTTGGTAGGGTTTTCAACTGGTATAAAAATTACAGAAGAAGGGAGGCTGAATTCTCACTTCGGATCCCCAGTGCTTCCTGTGAGTGGTTTTCTGTAGTGTAATGCACTACAACGCAGTGTTTTGTAGGTTCTGTCTTTCAGGATAGTATGTCTTGTTGGAGTAACTGACTGTGGAAACTATCAGTTTTATGTGAATAGATTCAGTGTGAAACAAATGGCAGGTTTGATTGGCCTTTATTTCATTACAGAAAGCATGAGATGTTCAAGAAAAATGTCAGTTCTACTATAGCAGCATTTTTCTAATTCCTTGGTTACATGTTAATTTCCAACCATGTGTTAGACTAGCCCTTAGACTCCTACTGAAAACCTGCACCTCATGACTGTGTTTTGTGGCAAATGCCCCATAAGCAGAGGTGTTATTGGGAGAATGGAATTTCTGTGGCAGTTGGACAAAGCCATTCATTTTGAAAACCAAAACCTGCCTTGAGTCATCAGAGACGTTGGTGAGGCAGTGTCAGAGGCAGCTCTCTTGCGCTCAGCTTACTGCAGGCCAGAACTGGTACAGAGTGTACTGACATTCCAGCAGCGTCTGGCTTCAGATCCCCTTGTGGTTGCTGTCTGAAAGAGGAGGTTCTGCCTTTCCAGTGCAACTCTGAAGTCTGCGTGTTTTGGGCAGTCATTCCTAACACTGAAGTTGACTGCTTGAAAGTAAAATACAACTAAGTCGCACTGCACTGTGGTGAAGTCTGTCTTTTCTCTATCTCAGTCCAGAAGATATAAGAGCTAAGGTATGCTGTCTTTTAATTTACTGTTTCAATGTAAAGGCAGGTAGCACTACATATTGTTGAGGTGTCTGTATTTGTTCTGTGCCTTACTTGCCATATGTTGTTTTTAGTGTTTGCTTGCAGCTGCAATCGCATGTTGCTGAGGTGCTCATTTTTTATGTTGGCATGGAGTGGTGTGGTCCTTTCCTACCCCACAAAAGTGCCACTGTTGTTGGGCATTAATTTAAATTTAAAGCATCCAGCACCAAACAAAGCAAGTATTCTGTGTATTGTACTAAGATGTCTTCAGGAGGCACAGAGAAGCCTTGGTTACAGGCTGTGCTGGTATAGTTCAGGACTTCCAGCTTTAAAACAAGAAAAAGGAAGGGGAAAAAAAAAACAAAGAAAGAAAGTGATTTGGTGCATGTTACTGTTCTCCCACCTACCTAATGAAAGTTGAGGATACAGAAAGGAATGAGACTGGTGTTTGTTTCACGCGGTTAAGCTTTTTGATGTTCTGGAATAGACACATGAACTTTCTGCTAGTAATACACAGTAAATGAGCTAACTTTTTTAACCATGCTCTGTTCTTAGCTGGATTTCTAGAAACTTGGAAAAACAGTAGGAGTGTCTGCGATGAGTTTGCTGCTTTACTTTAACAAAAAAAAAAAAAAAAGAACAAACTAGGTCTGACTGCTAAAATAACTCAGTTTTACTATTTAAACTCTCAATCTGGTGCTTGCCGTCTGAAGGACTCAAATGTTGGAATCAGAGTTCCATTCGGTTAAACCAAAAGTGAAACTAGTTAAACCACAAGTGAAACTTGGATATCAAATCTTTTCATCTGGAGAAGTATGATTTAAAAAAATAAATCATTGCAGTGACTTAGAAACAGTGACGCAGAATC
The DNA here is from genome assembly GCA_013396735.1 of Grallaria varia. Taxonomy (NCBI): domain Eukaryota; kingdom Metazoa; phylum Chordata; class Aves; order Passeriformes; family Formicariidae; genus Grallaria; species Grallaria varia. The sequence goes on from VWZG01000875.1 coordinate 505,923, forward strand.
ACCAAGACTTCAGTATCAGGACATAGCTGTGTCTGTAGCTCTAAGGGTGGCGATGGAGTGATTGTTTACTTCTGTGAGACAAGGCTAGATAGTTTTCATCAGCAGTAATAAGTCTAAAATTTGAGTATAATATTATTCCCTTTGGAGATGGGAATAAGACTGATCTTAACTGTCACTGTGTAAGGGTGCACACATAAGCCCAAGTTCATTGACAACTATCTGCAGAACAACTCCTGTGAAAGGGTAAGGTAGGAAGCCTGACTAGCTGAACATTGGGAACTCAGCTGGCCTTATGCCTGGCTCCCTAGGGCACTCTGTGCCACTGCCTCTGTGAAGCTCTGTGGAAAGTTTATATTGCTGGTGGTGGTGCTGGTGTTGTGGGCACCAGTGACAGAGATCAAAAAGACAGCAGCCGTTTCATAGTTGGAAAATGAGGAGCTAAACCCAGTACAATGTGAATTGCCATCTCTCTCATTTCTAAGTTCAGGCACTGCTACTAAAGGTACAGAAATCATGCCTGTACTACAAGCTGTGCCTTACACAGGTTGTCAGTAAAATGGGTCTTCTGATAGTTCCCCAGTATGCTCAGACTGGATTTCCAGAGCTGTGTATACACAGATGTCTGCATCACTTTGGTATGATATTTACTACATTATATAAATACTTGTGTCACTGTGAAAAATGTGTGGTAGTCAGGTAATGCAATTTTACAAAATCAGATGATACTTCATTGGAAAATGCTGGTCTCTCTGTGTGTAGTTTAATAGACTGAAATGTTTCTCAACTTCATTGTTCCTGCTTGTTACATGGATCTTAAAGTTTTTGTGTTAATAACAGTTTTTAAACTAGCCTGGAGGTTCCTTCTGTAGTCTTGGAGTTGTTATTGTGTTGGGACACTGAAGAAAGACACAATGGGAAAGAAGGAACTTTTGCAAAAGGAGCAAAGCTGAAGTGCCATCTCCAAAAATGGTGGTGGAGTGCCCAGACAGATGAACTAATTTCCCTCAGAACTTATTTATTGGCCAAGTCTCGTGAATGAGAAATAAAGTATGGCAAAATTATGCATAATGGCAATCTGCTTCTTATATTTTGGGAAAGCCTATCACTCAGTGGGTCAGTTAAGTTGTTCAATAAAATATGCTTTGAAAACAGTGCCAATCTGCCTTCAGTGTTTCTTTTTAAGCTTGAAAGTGAGTGTGTGGTTCTAGAAAAACAAAGTAAATAAACACCAACAACATTAAAAAAAAAAAACCAAACAAAAAACCTTCTTCCCTTTACAGTCAATTTACTGCAAGTAGGTTTTAAGAGGTGTATCTCATCACCTTGCCTTTTATTTTTGACAAAATGGTGGTGTCTCTTAAAGCTGCTTTTTGTTAAAAAAGTAAACTGCTTATTGCTAACAAGGTTCTTTCTCCTGTATTTTTAAGTCGAGTTCATGAAGACTGTAGTAGCTCTATCTCTGCCAGCATAGCTTTTCTACAGTTGAAATCAATTAAGTAATGGTTGTAAGAACCTTTTTTAAACTTCTTTTTTCACATTGGCACTGTGGAACTGTTTTGGTGCTTAAGGATGTACTGTGGTTACAGGCAGTATTTCCTAATCATGACCTTCAGAGAATGACTAGTGTAGAGGTGCCAGGCTGTAAAGGTTGGTAGAGCTGCCTCTGGGCTTACTGAATATGGGTGTCCATCCCACAAGCTCAGTACTGTTGATACAAGTTCTTATCACACATTTAATCTCAAGCCCCCAAAAACTGAATTAAAGTTGCTTTAAAACCAGTTTATTCAGTTACAAATGAACATCCCAAAGGTTAAAAGCAACAAACTCAAGTGGGTTTTCTTTTTTCCTTAGCTTATGGCTAGCTTTGTGTTCTTATGTAACAGATGAAAAGATGGGTTTTTTTGGTTTTGTTACCTACTAGTGGTGTGTAATTGCTGTACTAGTAAGTGTTTGGCGACAAGGAACCCTGGAAGTACACAGGAAAGTGAACTTCACTGTAAAGCTGTATTTGTAGTACGTCTTCTGCAATTCTAAATAGCTCTGCACTGCAATAGGGCAGAGGAATCTTAAAGCCAAGAAAATATTTTTTAGGGGAGATGTTTTGTCTTAAGCCTGTATCTGTTGTTGCTTGTTTAGTGACACAACTGTGAGTTTTTAAAGGATGCAAGAAAAGTCCATCTGGATTTTTAGATTATTTTGATTTCCTTCCATTTGCTGTAAGTTTTAGATAAAGATTTAAATTGCTCGTCACATATCAAACCAAAGCGTTAGAGCATAATGGCATCTCATTTAGTCTTGCAAAAACAATATAATTGGAAATACCATTTTAAGAACTGTTTTACTTTGCTGTTTAGTAAGAATGAAAAGTACAGTTTGTATTTTTCAGTCCTCTATCCTCCCTGTCTGACGAGAGTAAAATACTGCTGTTTCTCTAAGTGGGTGGTTCCCTAAGTATTCGATAGCATACCAAATGTATTAAGCAGAAATTGCTTAATAACAGGTCTTTTTCAGTGGCATGTCTGATTTGTGTGAAATATTGCAGTAATTGGCTTCATTGGTACCGTCAGAGTGAACTTTAAATGAAAGTGACAGTAACTAGTCCAGAGTTTTTAATTTTGTTCAGGGTAAAACAGTTAGACAGTAAGTGACTTACTGGTTTTTCTGCTTTCAATTAGCAACCCAATTTTATACTCTTTTAATTATAATTTAATTGGATTCCCCCCTTATACTCAGAGCCTGCCAGCCAAACCAGCTGATTTAGTATTTGGCACAACTGAGGGGGTGAACATTTCTTCTATAACTCTTTCTCTAGAGGGTATGTTTTTGCCAGCATAGGAGCTCTTCTCTGGAAGTGGCAAATCTCCTTTAATAACTCCTTTCTAGCCTCATTTGTGCCCAGCTCTGAGTCCACTATTTGAGTAGTGGTTATAACTGAAGGCTGAAGCCTCCAAAGCACAGCTTTAATGTAAACTGTTATCAGATAGGACATACAAACAGTTCTTAAATTAGACTCAAAAAGGTAGTGTTGGTATATGTGTAGGTTGTCCCTGTAACTGTTCCCAGGGATTGTCATGTCCTTGCATGTTGTTAATGGGAATTACTGTTGTAAACTGGCCTTTGAAAGTAAACTAGAGGACAAGGCAGGGGTTGGGGATGCTTTTAAAAAGGGACTGGAAGGGACAAAGGAAAAGACTCGATGGTTTAGGGACTGATGGAGAAGTAGCATATTGAAGTTGTCCTGGGCTGGGAGAAGTGGTCTTTCCTGAGCCTTCAGCTACAGCTCTCTCCCCTCTGCTGGCAGACAGAGGAGGCAGGAATGCACTAACAAAAAAACCCAGGGGGTAATAGGAAGGACATGCTGCTCTCCCGTTACTAGTCCTGAACTCAAAACATGGATAACATTATCCCCGCTGAAGCTGATTGAGTGTGCGGTCTTAAAAAAAAAGGTCCACAATTTGTTGGCTGGGCTTCTCTTTTGGTCACCTTCTGGCTCTTCTGATTTGAGAGTGCAGAGGGAGGGTGTTTACATCACATTAAATCACTTAGCAGAGGAATCTCTTTTTGAACTACCTTCTGTAATCCTCAGGGTTAAATGTTTTCAGCTCATAGTTCAGTTGCAGTTATTTGTAGCTGGCATTCACATTTGCTCTGTAATTCAATTTAGGTGATGCTGCTTGGCCTAAATTGGAGCAGACTAGTAGAAGGAGCTTGGTCCATGTAGACACTGTTCACTAACTCCATAGTTAAGGTCATCCAAGTAGACCTGTAAATATTTCCTCTCAGTTTCAAGGTATAGTTATCTGGCTCAAATTCACTAATGGAATTGTGATTGATACTGTCAGATTTTGTCAGATTTCTCAACTACTAAAAATGCTGACTAACAACCTCATTGTCATCACAGAAATACTGTAATATTCTCATTAATCCATGTGTTTTCAGCTGTTGGCTAGTTATTTATTTATTATAGTCTATTTTCTGAGTAGCTTCCAGCTATGCATTCTTCAGAGAGATGAGATTTTATTCATTCATGTATCTGCTTATAGGTGAGGAATTTGAAACTGGAGCATGAGCAGGAGAAAAACAAGATCTTGTCAGAAGCATTAGAGACACTCGCTACTGAACACCATGAACTAGAGCAGTCTCTGGTGAAGGGATCTCCGCCTCTCAGCATCCTCAGTGAAGAGCAGTTCTACGATGCTGTTTCAGGTAAATAATCATGTCCAGAATGTGAGTGTGTAGTGGGTGTGTTGGGGTGGAGGAGGAGGGTGGGAGCAGTCTCACCTTAAGTGAAATCTCTGCCTTTATAACGTGGACCTAATTTTAGGAAGATGCTGTATGTGCTTTATAGAGCTCTAAAAATTTGCCATATTTCACCTGTAGAATTGTGTTGTTTCACCTTAGCAGGACAGAAGGTTGCGGAACCACAGTTCGGTAATGACAGGTCTGATTGCTTGAATGTCTTTGTCCTTTTTTTAAATAGCAAAACTTAAGGCTCCTATTTTGGAAACGGTAACTGTGTCTTGAAGCTTTCTGATTTGCTTTGTCTGTAGTGGTATATGCTGTTCCCTTTGTCCATAAAATCCCTAGTTTTGAGGGATAATGAGGCTAAGAAAAACTTGTTCCATTACGATTTTGTATACTCATAATGTTAGAGGTGGAAGAAAAGAGTGAATAAAAATCCCATGTGCATTTCTGCAATGTCTTTTCTTTCCCTGTCTGTTCTTCATGTTCTTCAGTTTAGTATCTTTCATATTTTCATATGCAGAACGTGCAAGTACTGATTTTGGATGATTCTGAACTGCCTTAGGTGATTACAGCATGCATTTTTATAGAGAGGCTATACATAGTGCAGCTCAATAGTAGCTTTAACTGGGTGAGCTGTCTATAACTTTGGAGGATCTGGAAGAACTTGAGGGTGAAAATAATCTTAACTGTAGCAGATAATGAGATTGTGATGGCAAGTTATGGAGTTGCTTTTTCTGTGAGCTGAACTGTCTGATGTTTCTGACAGATGAGAAAAGCAGCGTTCCCAGATTCCCCTATAGGTGTTCTGCAGTGGGAACTTAAGCAGGAAAAAAAACCAGGCTAAGTGGGGTCTATGCACAGGAACACAATAAATCAACGGCAGACTTTGCTGCTTGTCACAGTAACAAATTTATCAAGCCTTCAAGGAGGGGAAGAAACTTAAGGAACACTAGAAACAGGTCCTTCAACCAGAACCAAAAGAACAATTCTGCTGAAAGGCTTCAGGGTCTTTTAGTGTCAGCAAAGCAGAGAATCGTCTTTTTTATCAGATGCTACTGGAATGTAGTCTCTCCAGCTACGCTTGCTTTTTGTATATGAGAGAATATTCAGATTTAAAGAACTATTAGTCTATACATCTCATAACTCACCCAATCTCTAAATATTGTTGAATGACAGTGTCCAAAGCCACCTCTATAGTTGTCAGAGAGGTGGTTTTGTCCTTGGAAGCGTTGAACAAATCTCATTGAGTGGATTTGTAAAATGGTGAAACTTGCTGAATGCATTTATATACACACATATATAAAAACCCCCATCTACATAATTTCTCTTTCCCTCAGGAGAAGTTACTTGACATGATTTATGTTAATTGCATTTTTAAATAATTTTCTGGGGCAGACTCCCTTTCTTGGCTGTCTGTCAGTTTCATCAGACTGGTGTTAGATTCTCTTCTCTAGGTTGTTCACATTTAGTGCTTTGCAGAGATTAGGGTCCTCTTTGTCTCCAAAGGGAGAGGTGGCTAGAAAAGAGAAATGTGACATCTTCCTCTCTGCTGCATGCATGTTGTCACTTTCACCATAAGCACAAAAGGAATTAGTTTTTGTTGGTGTGGTTGGAGGTGTGTTTTTTTTTTTACTAATCACTGGGATCCTGGTAAAGCTTTGTAACCTTGCTTTTCTGTCATGTCTGTGGAGTCTCAACAAGAATGCAGTGAGAACAGAGAATTTGGGGATATTTGACCCTGACTCGGAGTTTGGGAAGGTGGGTCTGCTTTCTCAGGCTAATGAGATGGGAGATATGATCATAAATATTTTCATAATAGAGAGCAGTGGATAGGCCTAATTGTCAGAAGCTAAAAATTTTTATGTTTCCGGAAATCTAAGTTGTTATAACTTTGTCTTCAAAGTTTTTGCTTAACCTGATTAGCAAACCAATAGCATTTTATTAAGTTAAATTATATTGACTTTGGACAAGTAGCCATATTCATGAATTACCTGCCTAGCCTGTAGAGGATATTGAGCAAACATGAATATATTTTAACAGGGTGATATAACAAGTTAGAACATCTATCAGTGGGAAAATGCCACTACTTAGAGTATTCCTTCCATTAGGATACCATCTTTTTCTAATTATAGTTCTCTGAATCTTTAGATCTCCCCTGTAGGAGTGAGTTTAGAAGTGAGAGCGTTGCATAACTAGGCTTGCACTTTGAGCTGAGGAGTTGTTAGTTTTGACTTGACAGGTTGAAAGAAGAAGTCACTGCTGCTTTTTGTTTTATTTTATGAAAGAATGTTGTCTGCCTGTAAGACACTTCTTGTTTACTCTCAACGAAAGTATCACTAGTGGGACAATTCAGACAGGTTTTTGAGGAAGAAGTGTATCAAAAAGGATGTATTCATGGCAGCAGCAACTTGCCCCCATTTAGCTCACATTGTAGAGGAATCCAATTGCTCCTGAATGATGCTATATCAGAAAATACAGTCCAGTTCCTATTGCATGCTCAGTCCATGGTAGCAGAGTAGAGCTACTCTGAAGGGACCACCACCAGAAATGTATTTGTTTCAACTGTCAAGTCCTCAGCACCATATGCTTGCATATCTGCTCCAGCCAAGCCATCCTACCTGATAATGTTGGCATAGACTGACTCGGTTGCTGTTAAATCTGTGTTGTGTACTTCTGTCTGTAGAAATTGTAGCCACAGCTACAGAAATACCCTCTTTCTTTTCCAGAACTGGAATGAGGAAAATGTTTGTAATGTGGTAAGCTTACTTACTGAAGTTGATTTTCTGAAGTCTCTTCTCTTTTTATTTTTTAAGCAATATGCTATTGTCAGTGCTTTCTGACTGTTGCAGTAAACTCGTAAATCCCTGCAATGGGAAAGCAGTGGACACTGACTATGAAAGGAAGAACCTATGGAAAGTGAAAGTTACTTGTGTTGCCAAAGCATGCGCAGGAACAGCAAAGTTAAGGGTGTTATTAATCTGAATTCTGATAGCAATAGGTCAGTTAACAGTGCATCCTGGTGTGATGATCCTCTTGTCATGGGAGGGGTAGAAACTGTAATTAAACTCGATACCACACAGTATTGGAGCTCTTGCTTTCACAATTGAATGCTTAACATATGTCAAACTCTGTGTTTAAAGCCGGGTGGGGCAGAGTGGACGGGCACCAGGGAAGGGAAGAAGTATTAAACGAGTAGCAAAATTTTAAAAAACCAATACCATCTGCTAGAGAGCTGGAGAAGTTACCAGCTTTGAGTAAGAATACAAACCTGAGGAGCATATGAAAATGGAATACAAATGCAGAGTCCATCCGTATTGCTGAAAAATGGCTAAGCGGGTCAAGAATTAAAGGGTAAAAGTAGCTAATTTTTTGCTTTGCAGATAAAAGTCCGTTCATATGCAAATTGTGCACCCAATTTGCAAAGAGCTTAGATCTACCTGGGTTTTTCTCTTTAACAGGTTTTGTCTGAGATAGGGTTTTTTTCGGGAAACATGATTTTTGTGTGTTGAGAAGGTTACTGATAGGTTTACGTAGATGCAGTCTTACAATAAAATTGGTTATTTAGCTACAGAAATAATTAGGATACATTCAAGCTAACCTGTCACAGTACAGCTTTACCTGGTATGTCCCACCGCTGGGTGCTATGTTTATAAATAATGCTCTTAAATGGTACAAGAAGTAGTAGACTACTTCTGTTGCTTTTACTCTCTTCCAGTTGTCACATCATACAAGAGTAAAAATGGTACAAAAAACATGTAAACCTATTGCCCTCCCTTCCATGTTTAGAGTAGTTTGTCAAGTGGCTTTTTTTGAATGTGTACCAGAAATACTTCACAACCTCTGCAAGAACACTGCTGCCTGTGGACTTCTTGCCTTGAATATAGTTAAAAGAATTAAGTGTCTCAGAGGGATGGGAAACACCTGATCAGAATTCAAACCCAACCATGCCAGGGGTTAAACACTACCTTTCTTGGGTGTATTTATTAATCAAATACATTGGCCAAACTTCTGTATCCGGTTATGAAGACTTACCGGTTGTTGCTATAGGAGATGGACTCCCTTGAGTCAGGTTTCTGTCATTGCTTCAGCTGTTGCCCCTCACTCTCCCTCTCTTGCAAAATGTAGCTGGTGTTTTTACTGTTACTCTTTCAGGTTTCATGAGCTGGAGAGCTTCCTAGTTATCCTGGTCTTGTCTCAAAGATCACTTAGGAATTTTGGCTTCTGAACAGGGACTCTTATTCCTTCTTCCTTCTCCTCAACACTCTCCCCACCCCAAGTACAACAGAAAAAAGAAAACCCTCATTTTCTCCTAGTCATCTGTTTGACAGCTGCTCTGTAAAAACTTGTGAATATAAATCTTTTTTTGCGGTGACGGGGGAGTATGCAAATCTTAATTCAGAAAAGAGTTCGCTGCAAGTACAGAAGGAAAAGCTCCATTTGACTTGCCTGTTGGTCTGTGCTCACATTGCAATACTAGGCTTGTTCACTGAGACCTTAACAAGCTCTCGAGGCTTGTTTTAAGCTCTTTGGTTTAAAGCAGGTAGCTGAGGTTTAGGGATTGGACACTGAGATCTTTGATAGCAGAAGCTATTGTAGACATACTTTCTCAATTTCTCAGGAAAATGGGTGAGATGTCTCTAGAGTGCAATTTCTTAAAAGTGTTGTGTTTCATTCTTATACTGTTCTTTATTGTATAGCATGCTCTCATATTAAGTAAGGCACATGCCTTTGAGAAGGCTGGCTGGTCAGTGTCTTGAGCTATGGAGAGGTTTGCAAGTGCGGAGCTCAGTCCAGCAGGATTGTCCCTCAGCACTGTAAGGTCAGCATTAGGAAAACTGATCATGTGTGGCCTTTAAAAATCCTTTTTACCCTGAGAAGCATATCTGAGGGTGATTGGCAGTTCTGGTGAAGCTTACTTGTTCTTTCCTTTCTGCCTCTGGACTTCCTAGGTCTGTTGCAGAAACTCAGATTGAGGGAATTTGTGTGTCATGACTCTTGTCTGAAAGCAAGACAGTCCCAGATGGTACAGGAGAAAAAAGAGCTCTACAGAAGGCAGACTTTACTTTTAATGTTCTCAGGTTTGTTTCACGCGTTTCTGTCACAGTTGAGCAGCTCTTTCAAAAGAGAGATGGAATACACCTTGAAGGGTTGTGTAGCTTGTCATGTGGAGATACTGAGTACCAAGTAATGTTACACTGCTAGAGTGTCTTTTCCTTTGCAATGTTTGAGTATGCAGGAAAATGATGTTTTCCTGATTACCTGGGCTTATGATATCTGAAGAAATCTGTATTTTATGTAAGAGACTTGTCCAAAAGTAAAAATGCTTCTTCTTATCCTACTTGTTATATATAGTACCCACCAAACTAATGCTTTCATATGTTATATCATAATTTGGCACAGAACTAGACTGACAAATTTGAGGAAAATTGTGAGAAGATTCTCTGGAGTGCCAGTCCACTTTTTTTTAACATATCCTCAGCACCAGCTGGCGTTCTTTTCATTCCCTAGCAACTGGCTAAATTTCAGTAAGGTCTTGATGAGGATCGGGATGGATATTTTAATGAAAGATCTCCTTTATGCTTCTAGATCTCTCTCTAGAGAGAATGAAGACATAATGACACAGCCCATCCATTCATCAGGATTTCGTCCTGTTCTTGACCCTTCTGTAATCTGATTGTAATAGAAAGTCCTCTTGTCACTATTCCCATCAGCAACACTTAATTTACATATTCTGGAAAAGCTACTGGCATCATTTTTTAAAGAGAAAACAAGAAAGCACCTGGAAGTAGACAGCTGTGACTGAGATATTCTTTTTGGATGGACTGCTACTTCAGCAGGTTTTGATTACTAGTTTTGAATTGGAATGAGTGTGTGAAAGAATGACTAATTTTGCAATTATTTCTCTGGGGTTTTGCAGCCAAGAGCAGTTGCATATGCTGAAAGCAGTACATGGCAGGAATGGTGTCTGCTATGGCTTAGGTCTGCTTGTTTTCAGGAGCAGTGAGGCTTGCATTAAGCTGTTTACCATTCAGTGTTGTACCTGGTTTCTGCTAAAGGATTTTTCAAACAGGATAGAAATTGATGTATTGAGCTGTTCCCTTACTTCCTGGAACTTGCAACTGGATAATCGTTTGAAAGAAAACATGACACAGAAATGCAGCCTTTTGCCAAGAAATTTTTACTTTCTGATTTGTGGCAAGACTGTCTCTTTTCCAGAGCTTGACAAGCACTACCTGACCAAAACACTGGCTGGAAAGAAGGTGGTGGTGTTGATGCTGGGTTTAGTTTTAGATGTGATATGGGCTGTACTATTAACCTGCCTTCCATAGTACGAAGTTTATCTTGTTAATTGTCGAACTTATCATTGAGACTTTGCTGGGACTTACGTGGTTGGTGTAATCTACTGCAGATGGTACCTCCTCCTGTTCTTTGGTACCTATTCAGTAACTTGGGAAGGAAAAGTTGATAAACAGCATTGAGTGTCTTAAGAACTTAGACCTAACTGAAGAAGTAGTCATTATTGGAACATCGAGGTACCTGTTAGTTAATAAGGTAAGATACTGGCATCTGTATGGCACTGGCACTTGCCCTAAGCAAGTTCTAGTAGCTTCAGTTTAATAAAAATGTCAGATTTTGGCTCTGTTTGATAGGAAATTTTTAATGTACTGTGTTCTTGCTTATTGTGCAGTTTCTTTAGATGCTGAGCTGCAGCGGTCTGTGGCAGCACTAGTTACTTACCAAATGATGCTGTCATCAGGACACAGTAGCCTACTTAGGTTTCACTTTTTTACACACGGGAGATCTGTTAGTGACTGAAGTCTAGCACTGGCGGTAGATTCATTAACATGCACCTGCTCTTTTGCAGATTCAGAATCTGAAAAATCACTAAGTGGGTTTGAAACAACAGCAGCCTACTCATTAGAGGACAGCATGGATTCAAAAGACACAATAACTTCAAGCATGTCTGAAGAAAAGGTGTGTGGGAGTGGGGAGTCACTGTCTAACGGAATCAAAAAACACAGGTAGGATGTTGTCCATTCTTAAAGTATTATAATATGTATTAATAGTGAGTAAAAGGCCACAGGAATCTGAAAAGCTAACAGAAAACTTTAAAGATTTTGTTAGAGATGATTGTCATAAGGAATGTTTTTCCAAGGCTGTTGTGCTTCCTTGTATCCTGTTCTTTTATGATCCCATCTGAATAAGTAAAAATAAAATATAATGTGCTGTTTAAAAATGGACACACTTGGATTTTGTTAGATCTCATTGAAATCTTTGTGGATTTTAATTCCTTCATGTATCTTTAATGACCTATACCTCCTATTGCCTCTTTAATTTCCAGTCATTTGATCCTTCTGTTGGTATCAGGAATGAATGAAAAATATTGCTAGCTTGGCATCAGAAACTCAAATGTGAACAAAGGGAGTCTTATTCTAAAAGTCTCATCCATGTTTTATGTGCTTATTTTGTGTTGTCAAATGATCCATTTTTGTTTGTTTCCTTGCTGATAAAGGAGGACAATAGGTCTGGAGTTAATGAGAGGTAACAGACACCACTATTCTCCAGTTTCAGTGAAAGGGCAATATAACATTTGTGCTACAGATCAAGCCAGACTTTCAGCGTACTTCAAAAAAGACTACTTTGGAAGCATTTTGGATATACAGAATGATGATGGGAATACCAGATGTCTGCAAAAACAGGAAATGAATATTTAATTTTACACAAACAAGCAAGACAGGCTTTAATTACTTTAATTTAACTTAAACAGTTAAATTGCAGCAACTGTTGAAGTGTGTGGTAACCCTCAGACGTGATATTTCAAGGTTCAACCTCTGCGTGTCCCATACTAGGCAAAGACTAAGGCAAATGAATGCTTGGGTGGAGCAGTGGGTGGTTTGGAAAGATAACATAAAGCAGCTGACTAAGCGTGTTGCTTTGCACTCTTGCGCTGTTTAGCAACATGGTATTTATGGCCTTGGCCGAGTGCCTTTCCTAATTAGAGCAGGAAGTTCAGGAGAGGAGGGGGAAGCCTTGGAAACAATGAGGAGAAAGGAAGCAATTCATAATCAACATGAAAATGATGGTGCTTGTTGATTTGCATTGTCATGAGGAGTTTTAGCAGGAATTATGTTCTGTTTACCATAAAAAAGAAGTAACTTCATAAGTTTTCCTAGTGCTGCACTATGCTGTTAGACCTGTAGGGAGCAGGTGACTGGAGGAGCATTTCAGGTCTACTGGTTTTATAAAGGGTAATGAAAGGTAATAAGTCCCTGTGTGTAAGTTGTTTCTCTGAGATGCATGTCTTAGAGATTATAAGATGTTGGAGTAAAATAAGTGCATAAATTGTCTGGCTAATTACTGCTAAAGAGAAGGGGGAAATTTTTTTGATCTCTTTTACATATAGATCGGAATGTATGGCCGTATTTTAGGGGACTAAATGGCTATTGAGCACATTAGAGATGAGCTATAATGTCAGGCTTTTTTACCTGGCACCTTGGTGTCATATTCGGATTTGTGCACAAATATATTGACACAAACTGTTTCTCCCCAGAGTTCAGATATTTTAAACTTTTCCTCCAAGATAACCTTATCAGCAGGTGGGAGTTGTGTGGTGTTTCTAGCCTCATTTCTGATGCTGTTGGTGGTGGTGATGTTTGGCCTGGTGCAGCATCTGTTTGATGCGACTTCAGAACTGTGTTATCTACCTAGAGCTGTTGGTTCCAGTTTTTGCCTCTTTTAGTTTGGGGACTGGTTCTAACCATGTGCATGTGGTCAAATATGCTTTGCCTGTGATGCCACCTGGGTCCTTTTCAGAGCAGAGACTGTAATTTCTTGATGCTGTGCAAAGTGAGGGGTTCACAATGTTTTGACAGCACTTAATTTCATCCTTAAACCCCTGGGTTTGCTTACAGCTTTTTTTTTAAACTTCTGTTTTTGTTAACCATATGGAAACAAGTCACTTAGAGAATAGACAAGATTAATTTCTTTTGCTTAAAATCTTCATTCCTTCCTGTAATTCCTTGGATGAATAGAGGATATGCAGTTGCATTTAGGTTGCACATGAGAGTATCTAACAATGTTTAGCCATCAATATAAATAAGACTATTTCTTATTTTCATGTAGAAAACCTGAGCTCTAATCTGTGCTCAAATATTACTTGAGTGGTTGAGAATTTTCGTCACAGGTTAGTTTTTGGCTGGGGGTTATATGTGCTTTGGTTTTGGAAATGCAGGAATGAATCTGCTGGTTCCAAGGAACTAAGTGTTGAGGAGTACACAGATAGATGAAGCCAGTGCTGTGTATAATCTGCTGTCTTATTCTGGGGTTTTTGTTGATTTTTTTTTAGTGTAGTTTGCATCCTACTGATTGTTCACAGAGTTTTTTGAGAGCGAACTTTATTTCTGTAAACTTTTTGGAAGAGAATTTGAGAGATTGGAGAACAGTACATTAAATAACCTGAAAGCATTCAAATTACTTCTTTTTAAGAGGGTTTTTTTTAGTCTGAGGCAAACTTTGAGAAAACCCCCAAAATCCAATGAAATAACAACAAAAACACCCCTCAAAAAAGTTAAAGCAAACAACCTCCAAAAAATCCACTGCATAAAGATAGTTTTGTAATAAGTGCCAACATTTAGCATCTACTTGTCACTGCTGTTTCCCTCTGATTGCTGAATTTTGTAGTCAGCTTTTCCTTTGGTCCTTGCACTGGGGGCCTTTCAGAATGCAAACGTGTTGGTGTTCAGCTTTTGGGGAGCCAGGAGGTTATTCCATGAAGAGCAAACTAAACATGTCTTTCTCACACTAATTGTCTCATTCCCCAAAAGATTCCTGTAGTAGTTGAACTGCAATTGGTAACGCTTTGGACAAATGTTTTTGTTTAAGTGAATGATCCTAAATACATCTCATTGGTTCTACTGCACAGAAATTCCAGCAGTTGTTTTTGTCACTTAAAGCTAAAATTAACTTCCTTAGCTGTTTTTAAAATTGACATCTGGAAGAAAATGTTTGTGTTCACAAACCTTCCTTTCCTTTAATCACAGGGAGTGTGTCAAGGTTAGTAGGCCTCAAGTCTTGGCTGCCTGTCATTTTTCCATGTGTCCTTACTTGTCCCTGGGATCCTTCTCGGTAGCTTAAAACTGCTTTGTTTCTTCTGTATGTGTTAGATGGAGGAAAGAACTGATTCCCGTAGCATGTTTGACTGATATAGATAACAAGTACAGATGAGTGGCTGAAACTGAATGCCATCTTTCAAGTAATTAAACAAATTGAACAAAGGGACAGGTTAAATTCAATGAAAATGTAAGTTTTAATATGTAAGGAAAGCAATCCCTGTGTATACTTCAGCAAACTAGAAGTACATGAGTGTGTTTTCGTGCAGAAGGACTTAAACACCAGTATCCACTCTGCTAATTGCCTTCATTAAAAAATATACAGGAAAAACAAGTAAACACTACAAATCAAGACAAGACTGAATACTTGGTGGACACTGTCCTCTCCTGGACATTTGTATCAAAACATCCACAGAAGTGTTTTATATTGAATGTTATTCACAATAATCTGACAAAATATTTTTGTATCGGTGAAAAACCAGAATAGGGAGTGAGTGATGATATATTGGTCAATTAAAATAAATCCTCCTACCCACTCATCCTCTGCATGGAAGCTGAGTAGAACAGGTCAGTGTTGGTCTGTTACCTACCTGCTAACACAATAGTTTGGTACTGCAAGGAGTTCAGACATATGACTAGGTTAACTAAACTTTGAAACTTTATTAGCTTCATGCAGTTTGAGTGAACTCTAGGTAACATTTATTGATAATAATTGAAAAATTGTAATTTTTTTTTATCATCGGTAATAGCTTTATGATTCAAACATAAATTTTGGTGTTGCTGTGGACAAAGGACTTGAACCAATATTTATGCCTTTCTATAGGTAAATTGGATTAATAGTGGAGCTGTAAGTAGCAGTAAGAAAACTGAATAAAATCTGTGCCTGATTTCTCACAGAGCTGAGGAATACACACTGTGTTACGCAGCCTAAATGTTGGTCTTGAAAATATGCTTAAGACTTGTTTCAGGATATGTCAGCCCGCTGTAGAATGGGCTGCTGTGTTTCCTCTTTAATGATTCTGTTTTTTCTGTTGTTCTTGAGGGCTCGTTTTAATACAGGCAATAAATGTCATGGCCCTTCATTGTCAGTCTAAAAGTGACTAGCAAAAAAACCCTCACCCTACTGTTTAACCCTCAGATCTGTTCAGACATAGTGAACATACTTACATACCTATTCAGATTTAACCCACAACTAAACATCCTAATGGTGCCATTGTGAAAACACTGTTTGGATAACTGATGTAGATATTCTCTTCCTCTTCTTTTATACAAAATCAATAGTTCTGTTTTCGGAGAAATTCAGGTTTCTGTGCTTCAAAGTAGCACTGTCATTCCCCCTTTTTAATTTAAAAATTGGGAAACTGTTACTTTCAAAAATGAGTATTTGGGTTTCTTAGTCATGGTTAGTAATAGAAAATTTTTCTTTTGCTTTTTTCTCTTTTCCTTTCCACAGAACAAGCTTGCCATCTCCAATGTTTTCCAGAAATGACTTCAGTATCTGGAGTATATTAAGAAAATGCATTGGCATGGTAGGTAATCAGAAAGCTATGATAAAAGATGGGGAATGATTGTTTCATTTGAGGCCCAAATGAAAACTTGGGGAGGTCTTTTGTGTTTGGTGGGGTTTTTTTAATTTGTTTGGTTGGGTTGGTTTGAGGTTTTTTAATTTGCTGCTCCTGCTTTATTTGCTTTCACAACTCAAGAAGTTAAGACTTGGTCAGAGCAATAGTCTTTCAGGAAGAACATTTTCTCTTGACTTTGACCTTTTAAGTATTTTATAGTAGCAATTTTTTTTAACATTGTGGGGAAAAAAACAAAGCAAACCCAAAAAATCAATTACTTTCATTTTGCTCTTCTCTTTTCCCCCTAGTATCTGAGTCTTCCCTGCTTCCATGGTGTTACTCACCAGACAGTGTCCAAATCAGAGTTAGCTGGTTGGCACCTAATCTGCTTCCCACTAAGGGTGAATTGAGAAGAGCTCTTCTCTCCATTAAGTCCTGCAATAGGCTGAAACTACTTGCTGCTGATAAACGTCTGTGAGCCTTTAACAGTAGCCTACAGAAGGGAACACGTGTGTTTAGTTGCTGCAGGTTTTTTCCTCCTCTCCTTGGTGTATGGACCAGCACCAGGCAATGGAATGTGGCAATGGTGGGAATGCCTGCATCAGCAGCTCTAAGTCTCCTGAGTTGTTGAGAAGCATCTGAGACTTCACACAGTGAAGCTTTAGCAGAAAAGTGTTACAACCTTAAAATACAAAGGGCAGATTGAAAGACTGTCTTGCATAAGGTGTGTGCTGGCAAGAAAATCCATAAAGGTCTTAATTCTACTTTGCAGGAATTGCTGCACAGAATTTGCAGCTGGGGGGGGGGGCAGCAGAACTTGTAGTGTCTCGCCCTGAAGTGTCTGCCAGAGCTGTTGGTGCCAGATCCTGCTGTTGTGGCCAAGGACAGTGCTGTTGCAGTGGTCATACTATACGCTTTAAATTCACTGCTGCAGACAGCTTAAACTGCTGCTGTGTTACACGCTCAAGATGGCCTGCTTTTTAAAAATGGGGAAGAAAATAAACAACATCCAAACTGTAGGACTTCTTTTCAATTTTCATTCCTCTTACCGAGGTTCCTGTTTTCTCCAGGATACAGGTTCCGTGTTTTTGCTCCTGAGCCGCCATGTTTCCCTGTCCTTTTTCATCCTCCTATTCCCAGCCTGCCCACCTGCTTCTAAAAAAAGATATGTTTAAGTAATTAGATGGCCTATATCTATTCTAGGAGTAATAAATAACTTTGTCTTTAAAGGGGTCCTTAATACGTCATTCCATTGTTTCATTTCACCTTCTTAAAGCATTCACTGATAGGAAGTTTGTTTGCTTGATGTTTTGTTTTCTTTTTGTTTTAAAAGTAGCCTTAACACCAGCACAGCTCTGCTTATGAGCTTATAAGGGTTTTGTCCTTTCAGTATTAGCAGAGCCAGGTCACGCACGTTGCATTAACACTAAGAGCATCATTTATTTCTATAATAAGCCAATTACACTTGGGTTACTGCAGGTCAGTGTATCTAATCATTTGACTTTTAACACAAATTTCATTTGTGCATCAGGAGTTGTCGAAGATCACAATGCCGGTTATATTCAATGAGCCACTGAGCTTTCTGCAGCGACTTACAGAGTATATGGAGCATACATACCTCATTCACAAAGCCAGCTCACTTTCCAGCACAACAGAGCGAATGCAGGTATGTTGGGTGTGGTAGTTTGAGCTCTTGGTGAATATCTTGGGATTTTTTTTCTTCATTAAAGGAGAAATCCTGTAATTTGCTGCATGTCACATTCTCTTTTTCATTAACCAGTTTTATTTGCCCTAATTTACACTGAGATAGAGTTAATTTTCTTTCTAGTAGCTGGTACAGTGCTGTATTTTGGATTTAGAATGAGAATAATGTTGGCAACACACTGATGTTTTAGTTGTGCTTAAGCTGTTATTTACACTAAGTCAAAGACTTTCCTGCTTTTCACCCCACCCTGACAGAGAGGAGGCTGGGGGGCACAAGAAGCTGAGATGGGGACACAGCCAGGACAGCTGACCCCAGATGACCAAAGTGATATTCCATACCATATGGTGTCTTGCTCAGTACATAAACTAAGGGGAAAGCTGGCTGGGGGCTGCTGTTCAGGAACTGACGGGCATCAGTCGGTGGGTGGTGAGGTGTCACACTGTGCATTACTTGTTTTCATAATTGTGATTCTTTTATCATTATTATTTTCCCCTACTTTTCCGTCCTATTAAACTGTCTGTCTCAGCCTACTGATTTCACCTTTTCTTCCCCCCAGTTCTATCCCCCATCTCATCTGGGTTGGGTGAGGGGGCTAAGTGAGCAGATGTATGGTGTTAACTCCCTGCTCAGTTAAACCACAAGTTTTGATCCCCCACAAGGAGTGGAGCACTAAGGGTTGAGATAACAACAGATCTGACCAGAGCATATTAAAGCAAATATATTATAAGCATGGAGGATATTAACTTTATAGTCTCTGGTCACGATGTTGATTTATTTGCTCTCAGCTGCTGCACATGTTGCACAGTGCATCTCTGAGGACATCTTACTTGCTGCATATGTTCCCTGTTGTGCTGTTTATCACCTCTAGAGGCTGGATTAAGGTTATCATTTTGTTGTACTTTGTAACACCGTATTATCATAGAATCAGCTGGGTTGGAAGAGACCTCTGAGATCATCAAGTCCAACCCTTGATCCAACACCACTGTGATTACTAGATCATGGCACTGAGTGCCACATCCAGTCTTATCATATGACAGAATTTCTGGGGGTGAGTCTGAGCTGGTATTTGTACTCAGCATTGCTGTCATCTCCATACTTTGGGAGCCATCTATAGGAAACTATTCATAGTTACAACTTTAGTCTTTTGTCCGTGGAGAGCCAATCTGGGGGGGAGATACCTTCCTCTGTCATCCCCTTCTCCAAGCTAATTACAATAGCTCTTGAGAATTTTGAATATCATCAGGATGTTTAAACCAGCATGTTCCTTTTGCTGTTTCCTGAATGTGTTTCAGGTCTTGTTCGCAGTAAAACAACTATTTATGGATACTGCCCAGAGATCTGCCCTGAGCCTGGGTAGTTCTGAGTGGCAGGGAGTGTGGGATAGTATGAGCAAGTGCCTAGAATAGTAGACACCTCCAGCATTTTGGAATTTCACCCCTAAACAAGTGCAGAATCCTGAAAAACTAGTAAAATGTTTGGAAATGGAGAGCAGGAGAAAAAAGTAGATGAGACATACTACTCTGAAGCAGGGCAATCATGAGAACAGGAGGAAGAACAGAGACAGCTGCTGACTGGGGAGGAGGAAGATGATGAATTCATAAATGAGGCAGGAACCACCCAATCCCTATCCCTGAGTGATCTGTGAGATGTGTAAAAAGATTTCAGCTGTTGTGCAGGTGAACACATTGTCACCAGGTTGCTCTAGTGCTGGGCCAGTAGCGTGGACTTAGAGGGTAAGGAAGCCAAGCATCTTGGATGCCTTTCTAAGGAACGGGGCATTGACACAGTGATTGGAAAAGGGACACAGGACCTCATCATGTGGAGGTGACTCGTGTCAGGTGTGAAGGAAAGGTATCCCTTCAAGGAGATGTTGTGTCTCCCAGGCAAGTGAAGCACCTTGGAGAAAGGTATCAGTACCTGAGGAAGTGAGTCTGCTGGAGGTGATTTATGATGACCTGGACAACACGCAGTTATCCAGAGATCCAGATGAAGTCAGGTGCATGTGACCCATGTGGTGGAAGTTTGTACCTAATCAGGACTGTTGAGGTTTAACCCAGCAGGTAGCTTAAACAGCAGGCAGCCATTCGCTCGCCCTGCCCTGTCCCCCCCCACCCCTTCCATGGGATGAGGGATAGAACTGGCGGGGCGGGAAATTAATTAATGGAGTATTCCAAACAAGTGATACACAGTGCAGTCGCCCACTGCCTGCTGACCAATGCCCAGTCAGTGTCCCAGCAGCGGTGGCTCCCGTCCAGCTTTTCTCTCTAGGTTAAATACTGAGAATGATGTAGTATGGTATGGAATATCCCTTTGGTCAGTTTGTGTCCTCTCACAACTTCTTGTTCCCCCCCAGCCTGCTCACTGGTGGGGGGGAATGAGAAGTTGAAAAGTCCTTGACTTTGTTGCTAAACATTGCTTAGCAGTAAGTAAAATACCAGTGTGTTACCTACATTATTCACATTCTAAATCCAAAACACAGCACTGTACCAGCTACTAAGAAGAAAATTAATTCTATCCCAGTAGAAACAAGGACACTTACCCACGCGAATGTTTTGGTATTTTGTAATACTATGACTACTGTTGATTAACTGTGTACTCTTACTCTTCTGAATAGTGTGTTGCGGCATTTGCTGTCTCTGCTGTTGCCTCACAGTGGGAACGTACAGGGAAGCCATTCAATCCGTTGCTTGGAGAGACCTACGAATTGATCAGGTAATGAACAGGAGAGTGGTATTCTGTGTAATAGATGTGTCATTAGATTTGTCAGGTGGGTTGCAGACTCCTTGTAAGTTTACATCCATTCTTCTAGCAGCTGCTGCAGGTGCTTGCCGTGTGTGTTGGTGTTCACCAGTGCACCTTCCATCAGAGGGAAGTTACTTAACTTTTCAATTCAGAGCAAGGAAATTAAATTTGCTGGGCTTAAAAGCAAGTTTTATTTACAAAGATGAATCTTTTTTCCTTCTAAATGACATATATGCATGGTACATAAGGGAGGTGTTAGAATTACAATATTCATTATCTGAATGTTCAGGACACATATAGGTAATGTAGGTCTATTAGTGTGCAGCTGCACCTGGGACACATTTTTATTTTAGGTGAAGTTTTGGCCCATGTTTATGCAAAAATTTAAGAAAGAGGTTATTATCAAAAGTAAATCTATTAAGTCATCAGATTTGGGAGTTCTTGTTTCCTTTTTGTATGAGATCCTCCGTTACTTAGAATGAGGATGTTCTATGTATTATTTCATCTTTTTGTTTTCGCCTAGGCTTTTAACTAACTCTTGCACTGAATACAGCACCTATGCATGAGTCCAACTATCAGTTTCTCCTTGGGGAAAAGAACTGCAACTTCACTATGCTTGACATGTATACATGGTTTGGATTGTCTTTATTTCGCAGAGATGATCTTGGATTTAGACTTCTCTCGGAACAAGTTAGCCATCATCCACCCATCAGTGCTTTCTATGCTGAAGGCTTAAATAATGATTTTGTGTTTCATGGATCGATTTATCCTAAACTCAAATTCTGGGGCAAGAGTGTGGAAGCAGAACCAAAAGGAACAATGACTTTGGAGCTTCTTGAGTAAGTTGATCAGTAATGATTGCACAGGCACAGTGCCTCATCCCTGATGATTAGTATGCCATATCTAATACCCACATCCTAAAGTCACTGATCACTTTGCAGGGAGGAGGGGATGAGAAGATGAAAGGAACTGCCATAGTTTCCTCGTCCATATTTAGCATGGTAATAGTGGCAGCAGCTGGGGCCCGTGCCGGTTCTGCAAGTTCCTGGATGTCAGTCCTGCTGACTTTCCTCATGTCTTCCAGTACTAACAGTGACCACACTGAATGACTGTTTTAAGGAATTGATAAAATAAGTAGTAATAGGTGGATAAACTTCTTGGATTTACTGACTTATTGCCATGTCCTTTTCAAGACTTGGAATAATTTATAGATCGATGGCTTGCTGCAGGACTAACATCCAGTACAAAGATACAGTATTTTAATTTTTGTTCCCTTCTCTTAGACACAATGAAGCCTACACATGGACAAATCCTACCTGCTGTGTGCATAATATTATCGTGGGCAAACTTTGGATTGAGCAGTATGGAAATGTGGAAATAACGAACCATAAGTAAGTTAAGAGAGTGGGTGCTTTCATTTCATGCAAGTGTTAAACAGAAAAGCATTTGGAAGTAATTAGTGCTCTCTTTTTCTGCCTTTAGAACTGGTGAGAAATGCGTACTGAGCTTCAAGCCCTGCGGCCTCTTTGGGAAGGAGTTGCATAAAGTTGAAGGCTACATTCAGGACAAAAGGTAACGGCTTAATTTCAAATAGGAAACAAATGGCTGCCCTTGCTTCTGATGGGAGCTATGGAACTAAATGCCTTTACCGATCTGTCAAGGGCATGAACCTGCAACAGCAAAGTTATGAAATGTACTACAGCAATAATGGAGATAAAAGAGTTGCCCTCAAAAGTTGTCCGTTTAAGTATTTTTGTCTGAAATAAATCTCTAAGTTTCTTTGTTAACTTAGTCTCTTTTTTTTGACAGTAAAAAGAAACTTTGTGCATTGTATGGGAAGTGGACTGAGTGTTTGTACAGTGTTGACCCGGCTACATTTGAAGCTTACAAAAAAAATGACAAGAAAAATACAGAAGAGAAGAAAAGCAGTAAACAGGTATTAATCATGTAAAGAAGTGGGATCTCAAAAGCATGATAAGACAGCTAAATATTTTAGCAACATTTAAGAGCATTCAGATTTCTTTTCACTTAACCTCTCTTTCCTAGTAGGATACAAAACAGATTGGATAAGTACCACGTTAAGGAACAAAATGCTTTCTCTCTCTCTGATTTGCATTTAAATTTCCCAAAACTTGGCATGATCCAAATATGTCTAATTCATTACTTGCCTTTTCTTCCTGAGGTACAAGGGGGAAATAATGTAACCATTAGTTGGACCATTTCTGATCAAACATAATATGTCTATTCTAACAGGAGGATTTAGACTCCTAGAGGCAGAATAGACTACTGTGTCATCTTGATGAAAGATTCTATTTTCCAGCTTTTACAAGGAATTTTTGTATCGCTTTCTGTTAAATTTTCGCAACTGTGGAAGTACTGGCCTTTTTTTTTTCTTTTTTTTTTTCCCCTCCGCAATTTTTTTTGTTTTGTAAAAAAACATCATTCATTGTTTGTCCAAATGTCTGGTCAGCAGTGTGCTTTTTGTTTAGGATGAGTGGTGATGGTGGTGATGGATACAGCTTGATGAAGAACAGAACACAGTAGCCTAAAATGGGAATTGTTCTCCTTTGGTGTTTGCAGCCACATTTTTTTTTTTTTTT
>VWZG01000875.1:528904-585783 GCA_013396735.1 Grallaria varia
TTTTTTGTTTGGGTAGTTTTTATACTTGTGAAAAAAAGACTGGAGAACTCTTTCAGACAGAGAACTCTGGAGGCTGTTGTTCCTGTGCACATTCAGGTTGTTGATGTATCTGAGGTTGCTCCAGTGCTTGTCATCAGGAGAGTGCTAAAGCACTGGGGATTGCTGCTTCTCTTCGAGCCTGACCCCAAGAGCTCTAGGGAGAAGGCACAAAGGAAAAACACACCCTGTGTCTTTGTTCAGCTATCAGTTTGCATTTTCCAGCAATGTTTAAGGTAACTCTTGCTTTTCACTTTGAAATGAAGCATCCTGTTGCATAGAGCTCAGCCTGGTGTTGCTCTGCCTCTAGAAAAACATGCTTTTTCTACTCATTTAACAGAACTATTTCTGTGTAGAAAACTGAAAGGTTGGTAGTTGTAGCTACAGATGAGGTAGTCTTTGTGGAATAAGTACTTTACTGCCTCTTGTGTCTCATGAACTGATACTTTCTGGGATTTGAGCAGTTAGGTAAGCCAGGTCTCTTGTATAATGTCTGGGTCTGGTTTTTTTCTTCATGATAGTGAAGGATTCATTCGGGCACAAAAGTACATGGCTTTTTAAACTTCTCCTAATTAGAATTTTCAGATTTGTGTTGTTTTCCAGCTATTCCTTCATGCTGTGTTGCTACTAATGAAGAATTGCATGTCTCTCTTGAGGGAACGTGCTCAGATGCAGTCCTTTTGCAACTTGCCCTAGATTTTCCCCTGAATCCCTTTGAGTTTTTCAGGAATAAAACTTAGGGGAAAAAATAATTTTGCGAGAAACTAGAAAAGCCTTCATGTATGCAAAGGTGATAGAACATCAGAAGAGTTTTAGTAAACCTGGAGTTAGACCAGGATGCTCTGAATTCTGCCCTGAATGAACTAAAGTCTTGTTTTAAGCAAGATGAAGGATTTTGTTTAGAGTTTTCAATGCAAATACATGGAAGAGCATAATGTGAGGCAACAGCAACTGCCCTCACATGTGCATCATTGGCAGATGCCAGAGGTCTTGCTGTGGCAAGTCTGTTAATACTCTCCTAACAATATACTGAAAGGTTGAGTAGCACGGAGCATGAGGTATGGATCGTTGTGGCAAGAGCATATGAAAATCCACATTTTACCTAGTTCTCTGTAATTCTTATGCCATTTTTAAGATTATCAAGGCACAATTTGCAAGCGTACATTGTAGCCTTTCTATAAATGTTGGCTTGGAATTTGGCAGTCTTGTATCAAAGTGCCTTTGTTTCGATATAAGAATGACTTTCTGTTCTGTTTCAAATTTCCAATTTCTGAAGGATCAATTAGTGTCCCTCAAAGGACAGAATGACAGGTTGCCAGTACAGTTCAGATGTAGTCAGTTAAAAATCCTGGTGTCCCCCCAAAGAGCTGAGGAACTGAACCTGGTCTGCACATTGTTTTGCTTACTTTGCAACCTGTTCATTATTAAAAGCGCAGTGAAGTTCTTGGCAGTGGAACAGAACCCCTGCTACTACTTTTAATTTTCTTGGAGGCATAACATGTGAATCATCTGAGAGGACAACTGAGTCCAGGTTGGGTACTGGATGTTTTCAGTCTGTATTATCTGATGCAACCATGGGAGAACAAAGCTTATTAGCAGCAGGATTAAACTGTTGGCAGGTAGCCAAAGTATTTAAAGCATTAGTTGCCTTTAAGTTGGGCTTTAATCTCCCGTGGTCTCTGAAGTTCGCTGCTGTTTTTAGCTGTGATCATGACATCAGGTTTTCTTGGGAGAGCCATGTTCATTGTCCAGCTTGGCTTTCGTTCGGTGGTGTAACATACGCTTACGTAGCAGAATTAATGTCAGCAGCATCAGAACCCAGCTACTTTAAAGCTGTGCATAAAAAGGGGGTGGTTTAGAACACATCTACTCTGTGACCACCAGTAATTATCTACTGCCCTAGTAACTCTGGGTAAAGGTTTTCCTTTTCTCAGAAGACCATTTCACAGGGCTGTGCTCACAGCTGTGTCAGGCTGTGTGTCAGACTTCATAGGATACACTTCCTGGAAGAAGTAGCTAATCTAGGATATTTATTTCACATTCCTAGTTTACCATTTCAGTAGTGTATTGGTTAATGGAAAGGAAGGGCCCTCTGGGCAAAGAGAAGTAGGAAGGGCTTTCTGTTGTGCCAAAATTGGGTGGCATCTGCATTATGTGCTGGTGTTTCTTTGATCTGGAAGGATGAAGGGTGTGACTTCTATTCTTCACCTTTAGTGAAGTGGTAATGAAGTTAAGTATCAGGCATGAAAATGCTTGTAGTTGAGGAAACAGGGAATCTCTGCCGTGGGAAAATTGACATTTCTTAAGGCATGAACACCCAGCTTATATCTACAAAGATACTGCTGCAAGAAACTGCTGATACTCTTCCATTGGGAGGGAGTTGGGAGCATGTGTGCGATGTTGATGCTGTTACCCTTCTTGACAAGCATCTGGAAAAGTTTCATTGCTGCTGAAATTACTCACTTTTGGTCAAGGAAATAATTTTCTGTAAGTTCCAGTGCTGGAATGAATCGGTATAAATAGTTTATGACTACAAAGAACTCTTCTTTTCTTTGTGTGCTGCCTTTAGGTGGGCAATACTGAGGAATCAGATGAGATGCCATTGCCAGATTCTGAGAGTGTGTATGTTATTCCTGGAAGTGTTTTGCTGTGGAAGATAACTCCAAGACCTCCAAATTCAGCACAGGTCAGCTATGCTTCTTATTGAAAGTGTGTGCTATCCTGCTATTTTGTATGTTTAACACAAAGGAAATCCACTTGTTGTTTTTGTCATTAGTAAGTCTGGATTTGCCTGTTTATTGCAAAAACCTCCCTGCTACAATTTTAACTTTGTAATGTGGGGCTGGAGGGATAACTACCACAGGCACAAATGGAGAATTAGCTCCATTTCTCTGGAAAATGGGATGCTTCATGTGGCTAGTGGTGTGGGGGCATTCCCCACATCTTCTCTCCACCCTATTTCCCCCACTGAGACACCAGCCTTGTGAGAAATCTCTTTTGAAGGGCTTTATTACAGGACAGACACCTCCAGGGACAGATGCTTATGCCTGCATGGCACAAGTTGGTGTGTGAAGGGCTGTGGAGCTGGAGAGCCAGTAGGTGGGAATACATGGGTGTTGTGTGTAACTGGGAAGGCAAGGAATTGGAACAGAAAAAATGCCCTCACTGGGTTAATCAAGGGGGAAATCTCTCTGCAGAGGTAGGGAAAATACCAGTGGGACTGGAAAAAGAAGATAAGAGAAAAATAGTGCACTGAGTAATTGGATGCTGGCCTGCTTAAACTGAAACACCAAGGATCACCTACACTCTGCCTGACAGTGCAGTTTTGCTGGTATCTTGAGGGATTAAAAGAGGTCTTGGATGTTTGTTTTTAGACAGCAGTTTTCTTAAGACTAGCAGCTAGAGACATTGTGAAGTCACCTTTTATCTTTGTCTCTGAATTTCAGATGTATAATTTTACCAGCTTTGCTATGGCTTTGAATGAGCTGGACAAAGAAATGGAGAGTGTCATTCCCAAAACCGACTGCCGGCTACGACCAGATATCAGAGCTATGGAAAATGGAGAAATAGGTAACTTCAGTTGTTGGCAAAGGTGGTTTTATATTTTGTTAAAACTGAAGCACTGGAAAAAAAGGCTGATAGATGAACAGTTAGAGTTAGTAGCTACCCACAAGTTCGTCCATGCTGCAAGGCAGTAACTCATTAACACAGCCTTCTGCAGTTTGTGGTGTGTTGGTGCAAGGTGTCATCCACCTGTACAGGGGATGGTTGAGGTGGAGTTAATTTTCTTCACAGCAGCCCATATCTGGTGCTGTGGTTTGGATTGGTGACCAAAGCAGCATTGAAAATACCTGCACTGTGCTAACAAAGTATTTGTGAACTTTTCGGTTCCTGTTTCCATCAGCCTGATGCAGGAGGAGTGTTTTGATGTGCCAGTTCTGAGAAATGCAGTCTGAACTATTAAGGAGAAACTGTAACACAAAAAAACCCACTTGATTCAAAATCATTCTTTACTGAGATTTGAACACTTCTGCTGTCCTAGAATAGTGAATTAGAAATACATAATGAGACTTCTAGTGAGTAGAAATACTGTGCATTTTAGAAACCTCATAGAGGCTGTTACTGTAGATGCCATAGAAGGAAAAGTGTGTTTTAGTCTTCTGACATGTGACTTGGTGTTAAACAGCCTTCCTCAGCCCTCTTTTGCTCCTTTGGCATTTTGCATATGAAATACTTGGTTCAGAGCATCCCAGTAATTTATCTATTTAAATCTGAAGTGCAAATAACTGTGCTGTTAGCAACAGACCATATTCCTTAATGATAATAGTGGCATTAAGTTTGTATAGCAGGTAGTAATACACAGGTTAGTAGCTGGCAGGGTAACTTGGAAGTGGCTGACAGAAGTAGCTAACAGAATCATTCTTGGAAGACTGAGATGTGTATGAAATGCTTTTTGAGGATTCAGGTATGCGATTACCTTTCGCTTAATCTGCTTCTTAATCTGACTTACTCCTCAGACCTTCTGATCATTCTTCCTGCCAAATAGAGGCAACTGTTCTGCATGTTTAGGGTCATAACCCATGCTACCTTAGTGCATTACCAAAAAAATGAAGGGATGCTGCAGAGAGATAATTGTTTGTTATTTGGAAATGAATATTTCAAACCTCTGTTATCAGGAACTAAGGACTAGTAGCAAATTAGCCTAAACCTCAACAAGAAACAGGTGGCCAGACTTCTGAAATAAATCCAGCATATCTTAATTAGTTTCTCTACTGAAATAAATTCTGTGTATGCCATCTCCCTTAGCTCATGTTTGCTGTCATATGACACTTTTTCAGGGTCCTCAGGCCATGGATAAACACGTATTTAGCAGT
Organism: Grallaria varia; assembly: GCA_013396735.1. Taxonomy (NCBI): domain Eukaryota; kingdom Metazoa; phylum Chordata; class Aves; order Passeriformes; family Formicariidae; genus Grallaria; species Grallaria varia. The sequence continues at coordinate 533,815 of VWZG01000875.1, forward strand.
CCCAAAGACTGGAATGCCATTGGCTCATCCTTTGCCACAGCTGGGCTGGCTTTACTCTTAGGCTAAGCCAGTAACCTCCAGTGTTATATAGAAGGCTTTTTTAAATGGACAATCTTTACTACTTCCCTTATTTATTTTCTCGATCAGATGACATAATGTCCCTGCTTTATATATTATGCTTTAGTATCTTTTGTATTTTTATTTGTATGTTTTTATTCCTTCAAGATCTGGCTAGTGAAGAAAAGAAGAGGCTAGAAGAAAAACAGAGGACCGCCCGCAAAAATCGTTCCAAGTCAGAGGAGGACTGGAAGACAAGGTTAGTGCACTTACCTCTGTGTGTGTAGTAACATAAAGGTTTTGAACATTGATGTTAACTGACAGTCTGCAGTAGTGATGTGCAGTGTTGTGTCAGCATGAGGAGCAGACCACACCAGGTCTGGTAGTGCGGCTCTTGTATTTGCAGATGTCAGGCATGTTCTCAGTTCCTCCCCTCTCACTGCTTGCACACCCATATACAAATACAAACTGTGTTGTCTTTTCTGAGCACCTCTTGGTTCTGATGCAAAACAGGTGTTGCCACTGATAGCTGCTTGTAAGGACTGTTGTTGCTGATTAATTTATAATTGCCTCAAATTTGCATGCTTGGCCAAAGAGAGGAAGAAATGCTTCCTCTGGTGAACTTGATAGCTTATTGCCCATGACTTCTCAGATCAGTGGCTCTGTGCTGACAGTACTGTGTTCTCAGAGTTGGTGAAATGACTATACCACCCAGCTATCCAAGTCACTGCCTTCTTTTGGAGAGGGTTACTGACTACAAAAGTGGGAGGAGCTAAGGGAAAAGTTAGCTTACAAGGGATCTGCCATGATATTTGGGGAATTCTGTGGTTTGTCTGTTTAACTGTGAGAGGGGTCAGTTGGGAGCTCTTACACACAGATGAAAAGAAACTGAAAACATGACCAGATCAATCTAGTTTGACCAGACAAGGTCTATTTAAAAGTATAGTAATAAATTGGCAGTACCTTCACAGAACAAAAATGACAGGGCTGAACTCTATATATAAAGTATGCAAGCTTCATCTCGTCTCTATTAACTAGCTATTTATACACTCAGACACTGTGGATTAAATACCTTTAAAATGTTTGTAACTATAAATCACTTTTTTTTTTTGTTTGGTTTTTTTAAATGAAGTCACCCATCATCCCAGAGTCCCAGGTTTGGACATGTGTGCCTTTGTGTTTTTCCTCTGCCTGCACTCTTGAAATGTTTGGGTTTGTTTGCCCTGAGACTGGTGGAAAATAACATCTTTGTAAAGCTTCCAAGTAAACTTGTTAAGTGCTGGACAGCCTTGCACTTCTCTTCCATTCTTGAATTCAGAGTGATTCTAGTTCTCATCAAGTGTTTTCAAAGCAAAGGGATAGCTATATTGTGTTCTTCCAGGTGCCCAAAGTAGCTTAAGGTATAGCTTGAAGAACCTGAAGTTGGTATTGGAATTTGGGGAATTTCCATGAGGCAACTCAGAACCATGTTTTTTGGGTTATATAATTATATAATTAGTGCAGACACCACACATAAGGTTCTTCAGTTGCTATTGTGCAGATACTGCAGACCTGCTCAGCTCCTTTAAGAATTCTTTGCTGTCCACGATGTTTCTAAACCTTTGGTGGAAAATTCCTAGTGTTGATCTCCTGCCAGGTGTGACTGCCTATAAAAGATGAACATTAAGTGTTAGGGAGAGTTGTGCTATGGGGGGAAAAAAATGTATACTGTGAAGGAGAAATTTCCTATCTGTACTCAGGTGGTCATCTGTAGGTCTTTTTCTGTAATGTAATATAAACTTGGATCTAAACTACAGCAATTTCCTTGACACAAAAAAGTAGGTTTCTTGCTTTGTCTAGTAGAGTTTCTCCCTCATAAGACAGTTATCCAAATGTGAGTGATTTTTTGTTTCTTTAATTATTCTGAATCCACTTTAGAACTGGAGTCTTGGTGTTTCTCAAGAGGTTATTCATGTTGAACATTTAATATTTTAAATGCTGACCAGTGATCATAAGTCTTGAGTAAAAGAGACTAATTCAGTTCTGAAACACAGCAGTGGTCTGTTGCTTTTGATGCAAATCTGTCCCCTCTTTCCATCACTTATGTGGAGAGATTATTGTATTGCTTTAGGTCTTGTGTATCTCTTCCCATTGCCTTTCCTCTCCTATTGGAGTAGGTGGACACTGTAGTTGGGGCACATTGTCCTGACCTGCAGAGGTGTTGAAGACACACTAGTGAGGAATTTGGTGGTAGAATTCCTTAATCTGCTTAATCTGAGAGGTGAGATAAATGTGCTTATAGCCCTGTTTTACAGCAAATACTTGGCTTTGGCTCTAGAATGAGCTGCTCTTACTGATGAACTGGACACCTGGGCACACCCATACACCTCTTATTTGGGAATAGCTGACTCTTCCCGTGTGGAGGAGAAGCTTTAGTGAACTACGTACAGTACTACAGGTGAATGACTTCTGGTGACTTCAGTTCACTTACCCAGGACAGCAGGAGAACCATCAGAGTGTTCAGCTGTTCAGTTTACCCCCATGAAGGCAGTACAAGGCATTTCTTCCAACACACATTTCAAATCCTCTGAGCCAAGCAGGACTTGCCTATCATCTGCCCTACTTTCTAACATAGCGCTGCAGTACTGGTGGCATTTATGCTTTTGCTTTTTAAAGAGATCAAGTCATATTTGGTCTGAATGTGCTTTAATTTCTCTTCTGAAACCTTACAGTACCATAAAAGGGAAGAACAGAGTTAAAGAGGCTGTGTTGCACACAGATGATTTACTTGAGTGCGTTCACTGCAGTGAGTCACAGAAAGGAAAACTGCCTTCTGCGGTCAGTGAAGAGGCGAAAGGAAGCTGTGGAGCACATTAACCACAGAAACAGCTTCTACCAAGCCGTAAACATGGCTTGGCAAAATACTGCAAGAATGTAAAATGCTTGAGGTCTGGTACTGTGCATTGTTGAGGCAGAATGTTTAGTAACTGGGACCAACAGAAGGTGGTGTTCAGTAACGGGCTGCAGGATTGCCAGGAACATGTGCGGGAGAGGAGGGAGGACACAAACTTCTGTGCTGTGGTGGTTTCACAGAGTTGTACTCACCACTGAGCAATACTTCCCAGTAGTATGGCCTTGTAAATGCACCTTACGGTACAGATGGATAGTCCTTCCACCCTCTGGGAGGTTATGTACTCTTGCAGGTGTGATCAGTGCCTGTGTGCCTCCAGACTAGGCAGGAGGGGAGAGGGAAGGAAAGAAAGAAGGTGCTCAGCTTCAGTGTTTCTACTAATAACCAGCTTAGTGAAAGCTTTCAAGTAACTCCATGCAGATGGAATCAGCTTTCAGGGCATTCAGATGAGCCTCCCAGTGCTAAAAGTGTAATGCAGGACACTTAAGTTGTAATAACCCAGGATTTGCAGCCTGGGGGTGATATTTCACCTACAGTAAGGGTAGCTGGGACACTTGTTCCGAGTTAACTGCAAATCAAACTGAAGGGAAAGAACCAAATGCACAGGCAGGGGAAACAAAGACATATAACCTGGGAGAGTAGAGAGATGAAGTTTAGTTGTGTATGAATGGGGTAAGGAAAACCAAGGCCAAGCTGGGACTGAACCAGAGGATGCAGAGAATAGCAGGAAGGGCTTCTGCAGGTATGTTAACCAGAAAAAGAAGGTCAAAGAAGGTGTACAATCACAATAAACAAGGCTGGAAAAATTCATTACAGATGAGGGGCAGACTGAGGTACTCATCAATTTTTTGCCTCAGTCTTCACTGGCAACCTCTCTTCCCACACCCTTTGAGTGGATAGACAGCAGAATGGGGAATGGGGGAGCAAAGTCCCTCCCACTGTAGGCAGAGATCAGGCTCGCGATCACCTGAGGAACCTGAGTGCACATAAGTCTATGGGACCTGATGAGATGCATCCCAGAGTCCTGAGGGAATTGGCTGATGTATTTGTTAAGTCACTCTCCATGGTATTTGAAAAGTCACGGCAGTCAGGTAACATCCCAGGTGACTGGAAAAAGGAAACATTTTACCCATCTTTAAGAAGGGTAGAAAGGAGGACCCTGAGAACTACCAACCTGTCAGCCTCACCTCTGTGCCTGGGAAGATCATGGAACAGATCCCTCTAGAAGCTCTTCTAAGGCACGTGGAGGACAGGGAGGTGATTTGAGACAGTCAGCACAACTTCACCAACCCTGTGGCCTTCTATGATGGAGTGACTGCATCAGTGGACAAGGGAAGGGCTACAGATGTCATTTATCTGGACTTCTGTAAGGCTTTTGACACAGTTCTCCCTAACAGCATTCTCTCCAAACTGGAAAGAGATGGATTCAATGAGTGAGTTGTTAGGTGGATAAGGAATTGTTTGGATGGTCACATGCAGAGGGGAGTGGTCAATGGCTCAGAGTCCCAATGGACATCTGTGACAGGTGGTGTCCCTCAGGGGAGGGGCACATGCTGGGCATACTGTTATTTAATATCTTCATTAATGACATAGAGGAGATCAAGTGAACACTCAGCAAATTCGCAGATGACACCAAGCTGAGTGGTGCTGTTGACACACCAGAAGAATGGGATGCCATCCAGAGGAGTGCCCAGAAGTGGGCCCAGGTGAACCTCATGAGGTTTACGAAGACCAAGTGCAAGGTGCTGCACCTGGACTGGGGCAACACCCAGTATCAATACAGGCTGGGGGATGAACAGGTGGAAAGCAGCTCTGCTGAGAGGGGCTTGGGAGTGCTGATGAATGAGAGGCTGGGCATGAGCCAGCAATGTGCACTTGCAGCCCAGAAAACCAACCATATCCTGGGCTGCATCCCCAGCAGGTTGAGGGAGGGGATTCTGCCCCTCTGCTCTGCACTGGTGAGACCCCACCTAGAGTGCTGCATCCAGGTCTGGGGTCCCCAGCACAGGAATGACGTCAGCCCGTTAAAGCAAGTCCAGAGCAGGGCCAGCAAGGTGATTAGAGGAGGAGCACATCTCCTGTGAGGAAAGGCTGAGAGAATTGGGGTTGTTCAGCCTGGAGAATAGAAGGCTTTGGGGTGACCAAATTGCAGTCTCCCAGTACCTGAAGGGAGCCTAAACAAAAGATGGAGAGGGACTATTTACAAGGGCATGTAGGGCCAGGGCAAGATGCAATGGCTTGAAACTGAAAGACAGGAGGTTTAGATTAGGTATTCGGAAGAAATCCTTTCCTGGCGGGGGCCGGGGTGGGGGAAGGGGTGAGGCACTGGAACAGGTCACCCAGAGAAGTTGTGGATGGCCCATCCCTGAAGTGTTCAAGGGCAGGTGAGATGGGACTCAGAGCAAGCTGGTCTAATGAAAGGTGTCTCTGTCCACAGCAGGGGGGGGGGTTGAAAGATGATCTATAAGGTCCCTCTCAAACCAGGTCACTCCATGATGAAGTGCATTGCAAAACAAGGCTTTAAAAAATGGGATAATCTAGATCCAAGGAAATAATGTTTCTCTGTTTTCAGGACTGCAGTGCTTGCAGTGATTACATGTCTTGCAAAAACTTACTGCTTGTGCATGCTGAAAGGGTTGTTCACAACTGCTTTGAAGTAAAGATGTACCTGTCCTTTTGTATCCAATAATCTTGGCAGCTTCAAATTACAAAATACTGGTATCAGTAGTATCACCTCAGAGACACTTAAGTGGTGTGGCAAATGGGGAGAGCCACTTATGAATTTAAAACCAAGAGAACTCCCACAATCACAATAATTATTGCTGAAACTGCAGCAAAGCAGTTCTGAACTTCTATAGAAGTGTGTGTTAATAGCTTCACTAACATGCTGTATGTTTCCTTGCAGATGGTTCCACCAAGGCCCCAATCCTCACACTGGTACGCAGGACTGGCTTTATTCTGGCAACTACTGGGACAGAAACTACTTTAATTTGCCTGATATTTATTAAAATGCAGTAAGGAGCCTCTGACTGATACAAATAAGTCTTAATCCATTTTAATGTTTTCCCATGTTCTACTTATCTCCTGAAAACACTGACATGTTATCAAGCAGAATATTAAGCATCTCTGCAATAAATCTGGTGGTACATTATCTGCAGTCCTAGAGGTAGGGGAATAATTTCTCTGGCTGATGGTGGGTCCTGTGTGGACAAAGTAAGTCCCCGTGATTTTGAGCTGCCCTGAGTACACCTATATTAGGTTGTGGTGTATAAGGAATAGAACACCTTCAGCTGTTCTGTGAATACTTTGTTTTGTAGATAACATTGGCACAGGTAAAACTTGTTTTATTTATTGTGACATGGGAATGTTTAAAAGCACACACAGTAATTGCAATATTCTGTTCTTAAATGAAGAAAGGGTGTGTCACTTCTGTAAAGATGTAATTTTTCATAAAGTGACTTCTCTTTTACTAAAGTAATTCCCTTGAATCCTGAGCTCTGATCAAGAGATTCCAGAAGAGTTCCCATCTCTGAAGTATTAATGCAGTTGTTTAAGCTGGTAACATTACTCAGAGATATTTATTCAATGTTTTGTGCAGTGTGTTTGAATTTTGCTCTCCTGTTTTGCTACCAACTTTATGGTTTAAGGAATTAAGAGCCATTGAAATATCTACAAATTTGATTTGAACTGCACACTAGTAACAGGTTTTAAAAGAATCTGTTTTATGCACTAGACGTTCCGGTGCCCAGCACCACTGAAAAAAGCAACAGCCTAATAAGTTCAGGACCTGGTAGAACATGGCAGGGGGACAGGACTGTGTCTGTACTGTGCGAACTCCCTGCAAGGAAGTCTTGTGCATTTCAAAGGTAGTACAGCACCTCAGTGAGGCCTCCTGTGCACAGCTGCTTTACCCCTTTTTCAGTGGGGTGCACTCAATCTTTGAGTCTAAGTTTATACTGAACTGTGTACAGAGCTTCTAGAGGGCAGCCTGCTCTTTGTACAGTATTTTAACTGCTGTCGGGAGGTTAGCATTAATTGAATAATTTAATTGCTACTAAATAAAGGCTTCGAAACTTCTTTCGCATCTAGTCTAAAGTGAATGGTGTTCAACAGTGCTGACCCTGGCTGAAAAGCTGCTGCAATGAAAATGGATGGCGTGCGTTCCTGTGCTCCAGGGACCTCTTTTCTTCTAAGCAGGAACAGTCTCCTCCTGGCAGGGGTTGGGATGGCTGGGGAACTGAGATCTTCTGGCAGCTCAAGCCTTTAGCATGACACTGTTAATAAGGCAATGAGATGCTTTCTATATTTAGTCTAGGCACCACTCAAATTACCCAGGTCGTGATGCTGACACATACTTGCATAGATAAGGGAAAGCCTTTTCTTTGGCACCCTTTCATGTGAGGGCCCAGCTCTCATAGTAACCCATACATGCAGAAATTGAATACCTGCACTGTCTGTTGGATGCCTCATCTCTGCCCTCACAGCTCTACTCTGGCCAGCGATTCTTGAAGTCTGTCTTAATTACTGTGTGACTTCCACATGTGAGTCTGAGATCTGTATAAGCAGCCTCACTGTTGGGTCAGTGCAGGTCACACAGCAGTAAACATTTGGTGCTAAGAAAAGCAAAGCATTTAGGTCCTGTCTGCCCCCCATGCATAAACCATGTCAGCACAGTGAAGTGGCTGGGCTGCTCTTCAGTGAAACAACTGCAACAGATGTGTCAGCGGGCACAAGTCACACAAAGCTGTCATTTGGGATGTTGTGCATCGGAATGCAGTTCTAATTGATGGGGGTTTTTTTGCGTGGTTTTTTTTGAGCATTTGCTTGATGTTATTTTATTACAATGTTCACTCCATCTCTCCTGGCCTCTTCCTGAAGTTCAAGTGGTTTAAAAATTAACATGAATTCAGGAGAAAGTGTGCAGCAAGAACTACTTAGTTGCTACCCACACACACTCTAAGGTGAGGGTATTTTGCCACACTTTGAAATTAAACAAGTGCTAAAATTTAGTTCAGGGTACAGGCATAAAGATACGTATAACTGTGAGATTAAAAACTTTGGTACTTCAGACTGAAACCAGAACAAGAATACTACTACTAATTGCAAAGAGTAACAAGCAGATGAAGGTATTTGGTCTGTTACATATGACAAATAGTTTAACCACTTGTCTCAAACCTTACTTTATTTTGAAAATGGTTAAATTAAGCTTCTAGTAGTAAAAGCGAAACACTATGCAACACTCATTCAAGAAGCAAGCTTACTTCTTCAGGCATGGGGTCTGATGTAATGGTAACCTGACTTTCTGCAGGAGCACTTACCCCAGTGTGCTTACTGCCAGCTGGTGAGCGTACCTTTGCAGAAAACATGTCCTCCAGATGTACAGCAACTGGGAAAACACGGGGCACACATGGCTTAGCTTCAGGAATTAGAACTAGGGCTTGTTGATCTTGCATCAGCTGCCCTGTCACCTGGGAATGTAGTGGATCTCCTCCTCCTTTGCACTGGCTGTGCAAAGACAGCATGGCTAGACATAGGCTTCCAGTCCTGTGTGTGCTGAACATCAGAGCCCCCTAAAACAGATGGTGGAGAATTTCCCCCCATCCTTCCTTTTGGCATCACATAAATTGGAGCAGATACTTGTGACAGCTGACCATGTTGTTGATCTTTTTCCCTGGAAAAGCTGAGGGTTGCCCTGGAATAAGGAACACCAGCTCCAGCAGGAGGGAAGGCTTTGTGGTGATTTTTGACTGTGTCTCAAGTAAGTCCGGCAACGTAAGGTTCACATATTAGAATGTGGTGGTGGCTGTCCTGGTCACCTGAGGCTGTGGCTAAAAAGACAAAAATAGGAGTGCTTGAAGTAGGAGCAGTAAGTTCCAGTCATATTGTAGGTCCTTACATCTAAAACAAACATACCTACACTTGACAAAAGCAAGCAGGTTAGAGAAGGGAGCTGGGATAGCAGACACCTGCAGCCAAGAAAAAGTAAAATTGTTTGGTATTTCTGAAACTGAACTTCAACAAACTTCCCTAAAAGTTTGGGGGGTTTTGTTTGTTTGTTTTAACAAAAGGTCACTGTTAATTTACAAACCTGTCAAGCTTGGCTGTTCTCTACAAAATGCTCTGCTGAGACCTCACAGCTGTACCAGGATAGGGCTTGGACAGATTCTGCTGTTCCACAGAGAGTTGGAGCAGGGCTGCTTCACCCTGGAAGATTTCTCCAGCTGGACAAGGAATGAGCTGGGCACAAACCATCAAAGGGAAAGAGATGCTGGTGAAGTCCTCCCAGGAAAAATGAGATGAGCACCAGCTCTCCTGCTCTTTATGGAACTGATGACCAATGCTTAGCCCACTTACCAAGACTAGCCAGCAGAGGCAACCACTACCATTTTTTTTCTAAATGGAAAAACTATGTCAGTGCTGGAATAAAAGATCTTTCAGGGAACGAGAATCAAAACTAGGGCTCCAAGTAGTCACATCTCCTTTGCCTCAAGGCACATGTGTTACATCTTCAGTCTCTAACACCTGCTTGAGAAAATACCGCTTGTTTTGAGCAACACCATTTGGCATCAATGGGTACACCTTTGCATCACTCTTATGTGTCTGCTTGCCCTCAGGAGTGCAGCAGTCCTGCCCAGAGTTAGCCACATCTCTTGCACCAGAAATCTCTTGGGAGTGAAATCAGACTTGTGCACTGGGGCCACACAGACAGCATTGGTTCAGAAGTTTCTTAGAAGTCATCTCTGCCCTGCATTGCACTGACAGAGGTGATCTGGTTACGTACCACCAATGACACTGCAGAGCTAGAAGCTGGACCAGGACGATGATAAAAATACCCGAACTTTCTTACCTAGCAAGACATGAACTTGCTCAGCTGATTCCACTTGTGCCGTAGATTCTGTTTTCTCAGGATGGCACACTAAATCAGCAGCAGATACATATAAAGTTGTAGCACTTGAGCCCTGGCCTGCACTGAATGGCTACTTATTCTTTAACAGATGATCTGTTTGGTCTACAAAGGGCATTATTATTTTCTTTGGAAACTGCCCTATAAAAGATGGAACCTCTGCATCCATAATCAGCTCATCATCCCAACACAGTGATAGAGCCTCACTTAAGGTACTTAAAGTAACCTCAGCTTCGTTATGGGAAGTCACAGCCTGAAATGGATCTTTAGGAGAAGCTGATGGTTCTACCCACAAGAGGCTGAGGAAACTTGAGTTACATCATTTGTTGGGACATAAGCCTTTCCATCTGAAGGCCCTAGTTCTCCAGCCATGGAGAATGATGGTGGGACCTGGTGATCTAAGAGGTCTTTCACAATATTAACGATTCTATGATTGAATCTTTTACGTTAAGCACATCAGATAAGCCAGCTAGAAGACCACAGCTCCTCTTTGCAACACGTCAGAATTCCGGATTCATACAAGTTACATTAAATGCATAGATGGTGACATTTTAACTTCAACAATCCTGATTGGTTGAACTGACAGGTATCCCAGTGAAGAACACTGGAAGACATGAATAAGTTTTAGATACAGAGGAAAAAAATGGCTTCTAGAGTAATTATCAAGGGAAGAACATGAAAAAGTATGTGTGAGATGAAAACAGCGTCCCATCACATGGTTAATAAAACCCTCAACATTTAAAAAAACAGAAGACACTAATCAATCTGATTTCCAGCATGATTAGCAAGTGCTGGCCATATATACAAATTGAAAGAGGGGAAATTTAAGTTAGATATTAGGAAGAAATTTTTTTACTGTGAGGGTGGTGAGACATTGGAACAGGTTGCCCAGGGAAGTTGTGGATGCCCCAGTGCTAAGCAACCTCATCTAGTGGAAGGTGTCCCTGCTCATAGCTGGTCGGGTTGGGATTAGATGATCCTTAAGGTCCATTCCAACCCCTTAACATTCTATGATTCTATGTAAAACCAGCACAGTAGCAGTAGAGAAGGCAAGTCTTTAATACAACATCACAGTTCAGCACTCAGCTGTTTTCTGAATGAGATCAGAAGTAATGAGAGACATAATTCAAATCATGACAGAGCTAAATCCTCCCTGAAAAAACATTACTCTGCCTGCCAGACCAAGCCAACTCAGACACATCTATGATCTGTCATTACCAGGCAATACCACAGAAAGGCAAGGCTGCCTTGCAGCTACACAAACCAGCTAGCTCCCTACTGGTGCACAAGTCCCAAATCCCATACTGGCGCTGTGGGTGGGAGACTCCAGAGGAAACCTTACTCAAGCTTGCTAAGGAACTCCTCTCTGATCATCGCCTCTCATAACAAAGTTACGTGACCACATAGTAGCAGATGGACAAAACAGGCTATGTGAGGGACCTGTACTGGAGCTTAGTGAGCATGCAGTGGTCAGGTCACACACAAGCAAACCACTGACAGGCATTCAGACAGAAAATTTCTGAACTCTCCAGCCACTCTCCATCACACCTGAAAAGTCACAGGAATCAGGCAACGTCCCCAGTGACTGAAGAAAATGGGAGTATCACACCCATTTTTCAAAAAAGATAGGGACTGTGGGAGCTACCAACCAGTCAGCCTGTGTCTGGTAAGATCATGGTCTAGATTCCTCCTGGAAGATACATCAAAACAGACAAAAGATAGAGAGGTGGTTAAAGACAACCAGCACAAGCTGGAGCTTCACCGGAGGCAAATTGTGCCTGACTGATCTAGTGGCCTTGTATGAAACAATGACAGCATCAGTGGAAAAGCTGCAATTGTCATCTACCTGAACTTCTGGTTACTAAATTGGAGAGATATGAGTTTCATGGAAAGAGTTATATGGATAAGGAATTGGCTGGATGGGTGGAAACCAGCAATAAGTGTACTCTCAAGGGTCTGTACTGGGACCAAAACTTTAATCTCTTCAATGACAGTGGGATCAAGTGCACCCTGATCAAGTCTGCAGATGACACCAAGCTGAGTGGTGCAACTGATTCACTAGAGGGAAGTGATGCCATCCAGAGAGACCTGGACAGGCTTGAGGAGGGGCCCACACAAGCCTCATGAAGGTCAGCAAGGCCAAATGCAAGGTCCTGCATCTGTCCTCAGCATTCAGGTCCCATGAACCGCTGCCTTTCCTCCCTTCCCACAGTACCATGAAACCTGCCCCTGCTTTCTGCTGCTGACTTGCACAGAGCAGGCAGAACTCTTTTGAGGAATTGCCTTTGCCAGTTTTCCTCACCAGTAGCCAAACCAGAGACATTTCTTCCCAGCACAGGATGAGGGTAACTCCTTCCTCAGCCTCAGGTTATGGTATTACATAACCTAATGCTGCAACCTGTGGAAAGCAGGAAGGCTGCAGTCACATCCTACCCCTCTGCCAGCTGTGGTGGAATGGGTGGGTGCACAGACCCATCCCCTGGTTACAGCCTGGTCTTTTAAGACAAGAGACATACAACACCCAAGAGATTTGAACCAACATAAACTGCAAAATACAGCATTTGAGAAGCAGTGTTGCTTGGTGGCCTCTGGCAGGAGCTCTGAGGAAACAGCTGGGGACTGTAACCTCTTCAACCATGGCAGCTACACACAAAGAGGAACAAGATTATTCCTTACCAACAGCTCTCTTTGTACTGCAGAACCTTATGATTGCAAGGGCAAACCCTGAAACAAACCACACCAGTTCACCATGGTGGTGACATTTGCTTCCCAGTACACATTTTCAGTGGGTACATATGAGATAATTTTCTGTTCCAATGAAACGAGCACAAAGAAGGTAACTGTGTAGTGCTGTATTTTCAAGTTTACCACAAACTGTATTTCTGAGGATCACGGAGGCAGAAAGATCACAGGAACAAACCACGATCAGGACTCTGCAGTGGGATGAAACATTTTAACTACCAACATTGCTGCAGGTCAGTCTTCATCACAACTGGAAAACCATCATCCACCTACCTGCTCTTGCCCTCTTGTATGTCTGCATCTCTACATAAACCTAAGAGGAATTCCAGCAGCACTGAGGATAAAAAACTCATTACTGCTAAAGCATTTAGAAAACCTACAATAGCTTATTTTAAAAAGTAACACATTTGTAACAGAATATTAATTTTGAATGACCTATCACTTTCAAGTTCATTCATAGGAAAGTATGTTAATGATAAACTCACCACAAAATGCTTCTTCCATAAAATAATCCTTAGAAAGCAATTTCTCAGTTTACAGTCCTGGAGAGTGACAACACAGACCATAATATTAAAAACATTAAATATTAATATGTTATGACTTATGAAATTAGGAAGAATGGCTTTCTTATAGAAAGAATATTTCAAGAATATACATATATTAGAACTAGAAAATGTATTATTTTTGGAGTAGGGATAGTAATCCAAAGTCCAGATTTCTGTATTGAGACCATATGGAAGGAGCAGGACTTCTTAAAGGCATTACACATATCTGGGTGCAAAGGCAGTCATGCAGCTACTTCGAAACCATCCTCAATGAATACAGAGCAGAGAGTAACTTGCAAATTTGTTTCTTTGCAAAACTTTCAGAACTCCAGGTCTGCAAAGCTCTGCACAGACGAAGTTTCAAAGACGCTTAAATACAGAAGCCATAAACCACAGAAAAATATATTATCAGAGGTAACAGAACAGAAGCATAAATATCCATAAATATTTTAAAAGGCTGCAGGCCCTAACATAAAATTGTATCTGTCTGAAACTTCAGAGCAGCTATATGAAAAAATATGCCTGGAAACTAATTCACTGTGCTGGAACTTGAATGCCTGTTTTGGAAGCTACTTTACTAACACATGTCACCCTGTGGCCCCAAAGGGTCCTGTCAGCCTACAAGCAGTCTCGCCCAACTGAGGTCGTTGCCTTGTCCTACCACCTTTTGTCAAATCAAGGTCACAGATAAGCCATGTTTTTCTACCAAAAAAAAGGATCAGGTTATTCATTAACTGGGAGGAAGTCTGTGTCCTAGCAATACAGCCATCCTTTTTCAATACAGTCAACATACTGCTTTTAGTGAAAGACTAGGAGGTTTTTCTTACACAAATGGTTTTGCTTGGCAAACTCTGACAACCTCTTTCTCCCTTCCCTTCTCAAATCTTCAACTCAAACAAGTTGGTTTTTTTTCTCTTAACCTCTTCTCTGCCCACCTGGACATCTATAGCTAAGCACAGCTTGCCAGAAATGACTGAAAAACGCTGAGGATCAGCCAGACCTGCTGAGCTTAGCAGATTACTTGACTGTAACACCATCTTGGTATAGGCTACATCAAAAGATAAGAAGCATTTTGGAAAAAGCAGCAATGGAAAAACTAGGGGTAACAGTGAGACAACTGCACATGAACTCATTGTGGCTAAAACACACTGGTGATTAAAACACAGGGCCTAAGTAGGTCCTGAAAACTCTGAGTAACTGAGCAGAGAGATTCTGAGCAGAAGCAGGGAAGCAAAGTACAACTACAACAGGCACCTGCCCTGGTAACCTATGCTGGGTCCAGCTGTGGGGTCCAAACATACTTCAAAAAAAGTGGTCAGAAATCAAAGTAATTCAGCATTTAATTCTGGAATGTCTGCTTCAAGCTGAATTTCTAACCATCTGACAGGAAATGGGGGGGGNCACCATCTCCTAACAATGGCACATTTTTATAATTTTGACTGAACAAGTTTTGAAATTCAAGGAAAATACTTATCTCCAGCATTGTGACAAAGTTAAGCCTTTTGTAAAAGAATCCAATCTTTTTTTCCAGTGCATCTTGTACACCAGCTAATTTTATACAAGAACATGCTTTGGCATAAATTATGAGCATTGTATATAGATACAGATAACTCGATGCAGAAACAGCTTCTCATGCTTCCTGAATCTCTGTATAAAATATCATATTTTAATTGTTCTTTGATCAAAAGGAAGCAGAACTGGAACTTGCCTGTGTATTTCTACCTTCTTTAAGTCAACTTTTCCAGCTAAAACCAGATTTTGAAGCAGTATTTTGTAGCTCAACTTAAAACATGAGAAGGCAAGGCAATATTGTACAAGCATCTACTCAAACTGTAATTAGCAGAGAAACATTTGCCTTTCATGCTTTTTCTCCTAGAATTTATAGAAAATAATTTGTCATACAGCTCCTTCAGGATGAAGGATCAATCAGTGTCAACATACCTGTACTTGTTACTCCTGAATTTCAGTTTTCCTTTTTGCTCTAGGCTGCCTGCAAAGCTCCTGGGAGATGCCACTGGCTGCCCAATTGCCTTAAAAGAGTGATAAGCATGAATTTACTTCTTAAGGTTAGCTTTAACAATTCTTCTTTGGGATTGCATAACTTCTAGTGAAGGGGCTTCCTACCACTTTTGATATTTCACCATGATGACTGGAAAAGGAATTTGAGTGCTGCTTTCACCCCACTGCAAGGTTTGATTAGCACCTTTGTAACACCACATAAAGCCACCACCACCAACCTAACACTTGCTCCTTTTCAAACTTCAAGCAGCTACAGAGCATTTTTTAAACATAAGTACAATCAAGTGTTAGAAAGACAATCACATTCTTGCAAACTGAAAAGCAATTCATTACAGCATTTGGGGAATTTTATTGAAGAAAAAAGCGTAAGTAGAATATGAAACAAGCATTCAAAGTCAGAAGAGAAATTAAAGTGCTTGCTTTAGAGTAAATTAAAAACATTTTTCAAAGGCAGGAATACAAGAAATACGATTGTATGTGGTTCTCTTTAAGGAAGAACAAGTGAATTTGATGTCTTAAAAATGTATCTTAAATCTTGTTCACTCTACGGCTGAGCTCAGCATGACATGTAACTCACTTTCTAAACCAGGAGACTGTAATTATACTGGAAGAACAAAGGCTAGAGGTAACTGCTGACTAGAGAACTTTGTTACAGAGTCACTGGACATCCCAGAAGTTTTCCCCATTCTCAGTATCATCTTGCTCAGTCGGCCACCAATTGAAGGACAAACTCAAGGAGCAAAACTCATGTCCACGTTTCTTTTAATTTTACTCAGAAATATAAAAGTGCAAGTTCTGTAAATTAACAACATTTACAGTACATCACAATAAATATGCCACCTTGTGACGTCTAAAAATTCTAGTTATTTATTTGAAAGGATTCATATTGAGATAAAAACTGCATCAACATCAACAAAAAATAACCTGTCCCAGTAAAGGTGGCCTTAACATGTTAACCAGCAAGATGCATATTCCATTATTGCTATTAGACCATGCCTCCGAGTTCCAAAGTATAAAAACTTAAGTTTACACAAAATACCATTGAGATTTTTCTCATCACAGGCACAATCTAACATAAAAAATAATTTTGCCATTTACAATGTAGGAGATTCTCCTGCGAGGAGAGGGAAAAATAATTAACATAGAAACATACAGTTGTGATGATCTGCTAAGCCCACAGAAAAGCTGTAATTTGCACAGTTATTAAACTGTTACATGAACATTTAGTGTCTTTCCCACTCCTGGCCTGGTGACAACAGGCCTTTTAGTAAATTTACTAGAATTTGCCAGCTACCTCCAAGTATGCAGACCCTAAATATCCCAACACAAATCGCATGCAGGTGCTTTGTGTCCTAAACAGCCTAGTCTTGTATTATAATTAACAAGTGTATTTAAAGGGAATTTTGCCAGTAACTGTACTGTTTCCAGCTATTTATCCAGAACAGACTGTCTCTGATTGCAAAACATTAAAAGTCAGGACAAAATAAGATTTCAAGTACATTGAAGCCCATTTTTAAAATAATTTTTTGAACTCTAAGCAGTCACTATATATATACAATACATTGTTTTCTAGTCAATACTTACTTGGATTGACCGAATAAGGTTGAACACTCATTTATGCCTCAACATTACTGTCAAAATGGAATTAAAAAACCCCAGTGTACTATCTGTAACACACCTAGATTATAAAAAAAATGCCCTCTTTTTTTTTTTTTCCCCAAGAGTCCCTCCTCTCCTTCAGGAACTGCAACAGAAGTGTGTAACTGCTCTAGGAACACCTTTCATACCAGAATGCAAATTTCCAGAGAGAAATAAGTGTCTCAACTGTTTCATCTGGCCTACCAAACAGGACATTACTTCTCTTCCATGTATCATTCTTGTTTTAGATGTAACCTCAAAAGCAAATCAGTGAATGTTAGGTTTGGGCAAGGTCTAAAACTTTGGCAACATGCTCTACAAAAAGGTAAGAAGAAAAAAAAAAAAAAAAGCTTAAGCTAAGGAACTGTTTAAGGCAACCTGACCAAAGTAAAGATAAGGCTTTTAGATAACTACTTCCAAAAATATCCAGTTTTCTTAGTTTTGCAAAGTAACGTAATTCAACTAACTTTCTGGTCAGATTTCCATTCATAAGCTTCTTTAAAAAAATATTTATCTTCCTAGAATATTATATTAACTGAATATAATACATAAGGAAATACTACATATTCAGGCAAAGTAAAAAAATGCTACAGATAAGCACACAGATGGCCAAGTATTAAACATTATATAGTCATGACAAAAGTTTTAAGCTCTCTGAGGTATAGCAATATCTTAACACCACAGGTTTGAAATACCATCCAGAGACTTAGGATATTGTAGTATTGGTGTAACTACCAAAGCAGATTTTTGGGTTTGTGTTTCGTTGCTTTGAGGGTTTTTTAATACCTTTAAAGGTCACTGCTATAAAGTTTGAGCAGCCTGAACAAAAAATACATAAAATTACTGTATCTGGCCTATGCATTTTAACATTACATTCAGAACATTAAGAGCAGAAATAAGAACTGCCCACACTGTCAAAGTAGTTAGCTGGAATGTACCAGAAACAGAGATCCTAAACACTGACATAATTTATATCACATATCTGAGCTGAGTTGGGAGGGATGGAACAAAAAATGGAAGAGGATGAGAGGTTTAAAATTCACAGATTGCTCATCATGAGGTAACTGACATAAGCCACTATAATTTACTAAGATCTACTTTTTGTGGCTGAACAATTTTTATTCTCCAGTGTATTGGCTAATACTTAAAGAAAAAAAAGTATTCTGACCATTTCCAACTTCAAAATTCACACCAGTTACTTTTATTGTATTATTCTAATCAAAATGGAAGTGCTCCCCTTGGCATATTTTTGATCTAGATCTGTTTTAAAAGGTAAAAATCACACTTGCCAGTATTGTTTAAGTAAATCATGTGTGCTTATTTAGGTTCACCCACAAAGTTACAAGCAGTTGTGTTCAGCTTGGTTTAAACAAAATAAAAACCAAAGAGTTAAAAACACAAGGTCACTTAACTTTCTTCTTGGTTGATTTACCTTTAGTTAAAATTTTAATGTTTTTATTAAGCCATACCAACTCTGACCATACTAGGAAAGTGTCTCGGGCACAAGTGGTTTTCAGAAGAAAAGCTGGTCTTCCCAACAGCTCTTTCTTCTGCTTCATCTTAAAGTGCAGAAACTGTGGGAAAGGATAACAGGACTTGCTGTTCATCACTGTGGAACTACTTCCCTCAGAGAGGCTAAGGCTGCGTGTATGCGAACGTGCAATCTGTTCTCAAAGTCATAGCCAGTAAATTCCTCCTGGGGGAAACAAGAAAAACAAGAAAAAACCCACCAAACATATAACTGTTAGTCTCCATTGCTTCAGGATACTACGATAATTTTGCTACTAGTGCTTAAGAAGTCATGTTACAAAAGAATCCAAAGAAAAGAGGTGAACTGGAGATTGCATGTTGCAATATCCCCACATTATCCAAAGCAAATGGATTATTACAGATATTCAAAAAGCTCTAGAAAATCCCAAGCCCAAGGCAGAAATCAGTTGGAACTGACAAGGAGTGGAGAGCCGTCATTTTCAAAATTTCTGGAGCAAAATCTTAGTTGAAAAACTTAGCAAGGTTCTAACAGTCCAGGAAAGGTCACTAACGCGGGCCCTGACCAAGGAATACATACCTATGTAACATACATAAATGTGTATCTTATACATTAATTCATATGTACATGATAGTGATGTAGATTACAGGTGAGGGACACAACCACTTAACATCCACTCCCCCTGCCCCAACATCCCAAAGACACAACCTCCCAAATGCCCTCATCTCAAAAAGCTAAATTTGAAAGTGCCTTGGCTTTTACCTTGGCTTGGAGCAGTAAGGTTTTGCCTCTTGGCACAGTCTACAAGGAGAAAAACATTGCATTAGAAACACTTCACAAATGTTACAGAAAATATTTTAAGTAAATGACCTGATCAGCCCAGAGTAGCATCTCTATCTTGAAATAAGGTACTGAGCAGACAAAACCCTCTCAAACTGGGAAACTATAAATATTAATGAGGCACCCAAGACGAGCAGTATTACATATTTCCACTCTGCAGAAAAGGAAAAATTACAGCTTTAAGTGGAAATTGCTGCTGCTGCTGGTGAACTACATGAATGCTCAGGGGAACAAACGAGGCTACAAATAAATGACTAACTGATCAACAGGGTCATCTTTGTTTTTTAATCAAAGTTTAAGCCATTTACTTACAAAACAAGTTACTGGATATTAAGCATTAAGAGTTGTTCCAGAAATCTCAAACTCTTGAAGAAAAAATATATATATTTGCAGATTTACTGCTGAAAAGCTATTTCTTATCATACAGTACACTTTCACTTTTAAGCCTTACAAATATATAAGCAAGTGCCTGATGAGAGACAGAAAAATTCTCTTATTCGAATGTATCTAAATAGACTACATCTAGTTATATTGGTTACATTACACTGAGTGTCTTAAGACAACTACAATATGGTTGCATCAAGAAGAATTTTATTAGAACTCCATTTAAAGTAACAAAGATGACTCAGATGACATGGTAAGTCAAACGTAATTATGATTAAAAATAATTTTAAAGTGAAGTAAATTTAATAACAGCATGCTTTTTAGACTAAAATGCACATTGATATCTGTATCCATTGCTCAGGTCTGTAATACGCTCAGCCTCGCAGGTAAATATGATTTATAAAATCCTATTCGTTTTTCTTTCTTAGCCACTATAGAGCTCTACTAGGACACCTCAGTTAGTAAATGAAATTTTCTATAAACAGCATCCACTTGCCTCTAATTCCAGCTCTTGCTTTTCTCTACGTCATCCTATTCAAGTTAAGCATTATTCATCTCCTCATTGTCTTGAGTGCCACAAGAGGGAGTTTCCTGCACGTCCTTCATATACTAAGCACTACCACAGCTTCTCCACAGCGCTACAAGCTGAGGGTTGTGCCACCCCTCAAACACCCAACGTGAGGCACGTTTGGTTACTGTGTGTACATACTACACGTAAAGCGGGAGGAAGGCAGGCCCACTCCCATATTCTCCAAATCATAACAAAACTTCACTACCCACCACACCCTTCTTTTCAGAGACACCTGACATGATCAAATTTAAATATGGAAAATAAATATGGAAAAAAAGGCAGCAAGAACATTACAGGACTCAGACCCCCCTTCCAGGCTTCAAGGCTCGGCTCTAAGTCTTCAGGTAGCAGATTTTTCAAAAAGTACAATTACTTTTAAAAGAATCTTCTAGTTCTGTTCTTTGTCATGACAATTATCTTTATTGAAAGACTTTCCTTTCCTTCCTGTTTTAAGGGGAAGGTTCAGCTCAGATGATTAAACGTGACAACATCAAAACCAACTGAAATCAGAATCTTAAGAATATGAGATACTATCAACACAACTACTTCTTAAGAATATGAGATATTATCAGCCCAACTACTCAATACCCTACATACAATGGAGAGGGGTTCAAGTCACTACCGTGTAACCACTTCCTCCAGCTTTCAATCTGATTAAGGATGTACTACACAAGGTGGCATAAACTCCAAGTACTGGCAATACATGTTTGAGGAGGGAAAACAGCACAAGTGATGCACAAGTAGCTCTACTTTAAGATTCTCCAGGTTCCCTAGGAGGCAGAGTATGTGCAAAGGCCTGAACAATCAAATATATCATCAGCCAAGTCATTTGGACAGTCTGAAAGCCAGGTGGATTATTTTCCTCTTCATCCTGAACAACAAAACCCTCACTACTCAGGATTAAAGTCAAAATGCCCACACAACCATCTTTAATGGAATTTAAACTACTGAAATCACTTGCTATTTTAGGAAGCATCAAATTCTATTGGGAGAGGATAACTACAAGTAAACTTTGAGCTTCAATGACATCCAATGGGACATTAAACAGGTAAGAAAAGGATCTTAGGTATTCACCATACTAAATATCACCTGCAGACAAGAAATCCCCGCCTACACAAGGCATTCTTGCCAGGCTTTTTTTCCCACCAGCAGCGGGAACACTCTCTATATTGAAAAAATAAGATATTGTTACCTAAAATGCATTCCATTTCCTGGATTGAAGAAAAGCCCCAAACCCAAACACAAAATATTAGGTTTCTTTATGGTAGATATAGAACATATTTTTAGAACTTAACATACATTATCACCTATAAACTTTGTTTTATTCTTTCTACAGTGGTATGCTGACTCCTCGTGCTCATTTTAAGAGTTTAAAAGCAGGTTATGCTATTACCTCTGGATTGTCTAACAGAATACAGCCAAGTTCATAGCAAGCATATGGCTGGACATACAAGTTGCTTTGACGGCAGAGTTCATCTTTAGCAGCTCGCTGAAAGTACTGTAAAAATAAAAGAAAAAAACACACAAAAGACTGCAGTAATACATTAAAATTGACTGTTTAATACTTCAAAACAATGCAGACTCACCACTCGACTTTAAGCATTAGAAATTAGCCAAAGCTAAATTAAGAATCCATTAAAAATTTACAACAGTATAGATTTATAGATGTTTTTACCAACATTACTGTATCAAAGCAAAATTACTTGTAGTTATAGTTTAGAATTTGTCAGAATTTTTTCTTTCCTATCAGCAGTTTGGGAGCTGACACTGTCCTTGCCTCAGGTGTTTTGGATACATATATATATATTTAGTAGTTAAGAACTGTTATCTTCCCTTCTACACATTTTCCAAATTAAAATTTTCTTTTAAATTTAAAAGAGGCGTGGTCAATTTTGAGAAAGGAATTCTAAATTGTTTTAGCTTACTCTAAACTAAGACACTTGGTTGGATTTTTACCAAGTAATACATTGAGTGTTTCAAGAGTTTTTGAACTTCATATTGAAAAAATATTAGATCTAAAAGGAACTCTAACATCAGAGATGAAGTACCCAGATTATTTAAGATATGTTTGAGAGAAATGAGGAGGGGGGAGGGATTCAAAGCCAGCATCTTGCTGCTTATGTGAATTGTATTCCATTTTGGGGAGGAAGAAGTAAAGTTGTGCCTACAGACCAGAACCTGGAGCAGTGGCAAAATTTTTATTTGGTACGTGTGCTAAAAATCAAACCTCTCAGTGTCTAGTAGCCCTGGAGGAGAAGCAGCAAATGTTTGCTTTCAAAAGGTCAATCTCCAACTTACTTCTTTTTAAAATGATTAAATTTCATTGTTGGACAAAGTAAATCTAGCAGAGCAAGAACTTTGTTATAACTCCATTATATTCTGTGTTGTAAAAGTAATTCACTATGCTGAATGAACACGGCAGCCAAAGTGACTTGTAGCAGCAAGAGTTAAGGGGAGGCTAGGAAGAGTAACGAAGACATGTTAAACCAAAATATTTTATAAGAACCCTGTTAGCATTTACAAACCAGAATGATCACTAGCACTGAAAACTAATGAGTTGCTTAACACTCCTACTCAACAATATTTACTATACAATAGAATAGCTTGTCAAATAGGATTAAATCACCATTTAACAACTTACCTGAACAGCATCTTCAGAATTTCCTAAACATTTGTGTATGGCACCAAGAAGCAAATTCCTCAAACCAACAGCCGATGAATCATCAACGTCCTGACAAGCTTAATTAAAAGATTCCAGTAAACAAACAAGTTGGATTGAAATTCTTCCTTAGAAAAGAACTGGTTTTTAGTCTGTTTTAATTTAACCAGAAAAAGGTAACATTAATATAAAGCAAAGTAATTTGTTTTCTTTTAAATACAACCCATTTTGTATAAACCTCATCAATAAATCTTGTCACTCAAGAGCAATTCCTAACAGGAATTAATGAGCTGAAGTCAAAGGCAGTCAGTGTGTTCTTCTCACAAGTAGAGGAGAATCAGTTCCTCCACCGGTCTTTGAAATATCCACTAAAATGTAAAGTTAAGAAACAATCACCTCCTTCTGGTGTTATGGGAAACTGGTTTGTCCCACATATTGATAGAAAAATACACAGTCCCAAGTTATGAGGAGCACACAGCAAACAGTCCAGACAAACCTAATTTGTTCCGAACTGAAGCCAAGTGACAGACACACAAAAATCTCTACTGGACTTAAAAATCCAGACTAGTGTATTTTGGCATCACAGTTCTCAATGACGACAAGAGAATAAGGCTTATTTGCCAGACCTTAGTTGGTCCACAATCCAGGGACAGACTATGCCTCAGCTGAATAGTGCTCTGTTTCCAGGAAAACCTGTATCACAATGCATGGAACTACCTCTAGATGAATCAGGTTCCATTTTCATCAAGCTTATTAGCGCCAGCTCGGTTAAACCAAGACTAGTTCCATAAGGAGCCATTCACACTTGTCTGCACCATCACCTCCAGGAAGGCATGGGTACAGGGAGGCCTGCAGGGCTTGTCATCCCTTAACTGCTGCCTCTGGAGCAGTACAGCTTCTCAAACATTTTGCTTTATTGCATAAACCCTGCCAAATCTTAACCACTCTTCACAAAACAATTAATCCACAACCCAAAAAAAGCCACCTATTGATAAATCAGAGTTAGCTGCATGAAGTATTTGGGCTGTCAACTCTCGCTTTTATTGCAAGTCTTGAGTTACTTGGCATTTTACTTACAGAGATACAGGTGGATACAAATTAATTCCTTTAAGTCAAGTTCTAGCCTCCAGGAAAAGCCTTGAAATCCACCACAGCAAATTAGAACCCAGTTGTTCAACAGAAGAGGAAACAGATATATAAAAAATCCCCTACCATCCATGCTCTTGAGATGCACATAAAGTGTAGCAATAACACTCTCATTGCACAGAAAATCTTCAACCAAGGATGGCTGATGCAGACACATCTGTCAGTGTCAAACTTACAAGAAGCTTATCTCTTCAATACTGCATTTCACATTAAAATGTGAACCACTGGCTAGAAACTTATACTGCTTCTGAGTGTGCAGGAGAGAATACATGCTCTTTACACCCTCTAAACCTGACTGTTCTGAAGGCAAATGACAGCCAAAAAAAATCCTCGGATTTATTTTTATACAAGTAAATTTTAAAGCTTACCTTTACCTTTGCAAATAGAAAACTAGAGATCTGAATATAACCCAGTGCCATCATGCAATTTAAATGGAGAAATTTCCTTAAGTTAAAACCAGAACAAACAGCACTACTAGTCCTGACTCTCGACTTCAGGACCAGAAGTTTTCAAGCTTAACATGAAAATTGTGTACAATCTCCCAAATCTCATAATTACAAAAAAAAGCAACCCTAGCAGAAATTTTTTGTCTTATTTTCTAAATAAGCAAGTGATTATCTATAAATAATAATAATTGAAAAATATAAAGGCTGGAGAATTTTTAGAATGGTTTGGGTTGGAAGGGTCCTTAAAGATCTTGTAAATACAAGCTCCCTGCCCTGGCCAGGGACACCTTTCACTACACCAGGTTGCTCAAAGCCTCATTCACCAGTGCCTTACCACCACCACAATCACCTCTTCCCAATATCTAATTTAAACCTGCCCTCTTTCAGTTTAAAGCCATACCCCCTTGTTTTGTCACTACATGCCCTTGTAAAAAGTCCCTTTCCCATTCTCTTGCCAGTCCCCTTGAAGTACTGAAGGGTGCTCTAAAGTCTGTCTGGAGCCTTCTCTTCTCCAGGCTGAACAGCCCCAAATCTCTCAGCCTGTCTTCCTAGGAGAGGTGTTCCAGCCCTCTGATCATCGATGTGGCCCTACTTTGGATCTGCTCCAACAAGCCCATGTCTTTCATGTGCTGGGAACTCCAGAGCTGGATGCAGCACTCCAGATGGGGTCTCACCAGAGTGGAGTAGAGGCAGAAACACCTCCCTCGACCTGCTGGTCATACTGCTGCAGATGCAGCCCAGGATGCAGCTGGCCTTCTGGGCTGGGAGCTCATATTGCCAGCTCATGTGGAGCTTCTCTTCAACCAACTTGAAATGTTTGCAAAACACAAACAGGTGTGATTGCTGGATGGAGGGAGAAGCACAGTAAACCTCATGATAAACACTGCTACCATAAGCTTCATGTGACAGACATCTCAAGACATCTGGAGACTAGGAAAGAGGCAACTATTCACAACTATGAAGATCCCAACAGCCAAGACAAACACAATGCCTGTCATGTCACAGATCACCTCACAAGCTACCTATTTCCTCTTAGAGAGAAAACTGACAAGCAGAAACAAATAGGTAGATTTATTCATTGATTTTGTAGCTACATTTAAATAACGTATATTTTGCTTAGTGACTTGGAACAGTAACTATCATGCTACTGTTTCACTTTAAACAATGATTAACAAACAACTCTATGCAGCAGTCAATGAAGCATTAAGCTGAATCATAATGGGCCATTATTCTATGGTTACTCAAACTGTATTTTGCTATGACACTGCACACAAGTTTAAATTTTCATGCTACTACAATCAGCTACTCCACATAACAGAACAAATATTTTAAAAGGTAAATAAATTAATCAAGGAACCATATTATACCTTGACTCATATGCTGTAAGTTTGAGAGGGAACAGTTTGGAAGGGCTTTCCATAAGTATAATACTTCAATGGATGCCAAGACACAGAGCTCTTTGGTTGGCATTTGTTTTCTAAATCTATCTGCCTGCAAAGCGGGGAGAAAGAGGGAACAGAGATCCGTCATTTTTCCTTTTATGGGAACATAATATTCACAAACAATATATCACAAATGGTTATTTTAACTGTTTCATAAAGTCACACAACAATTCTATGAATGTAAGTTGATGGTAAATTAAAGACTTTAAGGCTAAAAAGCAGAATCTTTCAACTAATTTGAGGGCTTACCTATTGATCAACATTAAAACTTCCTCATATGCAGCCTGAGTGGTTTTTACTGTATTTTACAGTCCCAAATACACACTGACTGGATGCTGAAACAGTAACATCAGCAAGATGGGAGCTATTTCCCAAACAACTCCTAGCTTTCAAAAAGAACTAAGGCTTTCACAAACAAGACAAGATAAAAAGCAGGCAGAAAGGCGAAGCTAGAAGGAAAATTACCAAAGCAACTACAGTATCTTTAGTTGTGAAGTGAATAGCTAATTCACATTTCCTTTGCTAGGTCCTTCAAATACATTTGACACTATTCTTTTCCTACCCTATTCCTTCCCACTAATTCTACAGAAGCAACATAACAGAAAACAGATACATCCCTCAAAAAACAAAAAAATACTGTTAAAGAATTGAACTACACATAATTACTGCACCAAAACAAGTCAGCCTATGCTAAAACTAACCTTTTTCACTGAAAATTGTTCAATCTGATTGTTTTTTCTTTTGAAAAGCTTCTGAACTTCCTTGAACACATTCTGAGCACCATTGATATCACCAGTGGCTCCTTGACACACTGTATGAATACAGAAACATGTTAACACAACCAGGAAATGAAACAGGAATAATTAATATTAGACACCCTATGGTCACAGAAAAAGAACAAACATACTCACATCCAGAAAGTATCTAGACTAAGGATTTGACAAACATGATAATCCAAACTCTCCCAGGGACACTCTGTGATCATTAAAAAACCAGCACCTTTTTGTAACGATTAAAGGAAGTAATACCACCAAGCCCCTAAAGATTTATTTTTTAGATCTTTGCAATACACTGTTACATGTCATTACACTGACAATCTTAGTAATCTACATCAAGAGGGAGAGGGCGTGCACACGTGTGCGCACACAGGTGTTCATTATATACACAAACAAAATTATCAAAGTCAAGTCTGGTGCAAAGCTGCATAAGCAGCAGGTAGTGTGGAAGGCACTACACGCACTAGCAAGTTTCCCACACCAAAACAGCGCCAAAACCTTATCACCTCACTGATTTATCATCTACCCAACACAATGAATACACTCACCTGCTGTTAAATAAGCATAGTAGCACTGGGACCACCTGGATTCATTTTTAAGCCTTTCAAAGGATTCAAATGCATCTTTGAAGTTCATCTCTATCATGCTGCACCAACCTAAAAGTAAAACTGATTTCATTTCAGGGAAAGTACAGCAATTCAAATTTGGTGTCAACATTATTGAAACACACAGTCTATTATGAGAGCTGGAGATAGTTAACAGTTACAATAGGAACTGGAAAATGAAAATCAATGTAAACGAATGGCATATATTTAAAGCCTGGTTTACATTTACTGGGAAATTCTGAATTATAAGATTCCATACAAAACAATGAATCCACTTCAGAGTAACAACAAATTTATACAGGCACCAAAATCTCTCTTTTTTAAATACAGATATAGTATTTTGTAGGATACTGAAACTCACAAAGCTACTACTGGTTCCTTTATTATTTCCCACTGTGACAAGATCCCATTTAAAGCTTGAAGCAACGTATCTTCTCCACTCTGAAGAGTTGTATGCAAATTAAGACCATATAGCACATACTTCCATTGATAGAAGGAAATGAACAAGAAATACAGCTCCTGCAAACCGTGAAGCTTCAGTAGACTGATTAGTTTTTGGCACAGAAATGGTGATTCCATGGAAAAATCAGATTAATTAACTTCTAATTTTAAATAATATTCAGTAGGTGAATAATTTGCCCTTGACTCCACAGTCTACTCTCTGATTTTGCATCACCTAGATCATCCATCCAAGACAAAGGCCAGTATTCTAAAACCTTTTAAAAACCTAATAAAAAGAATCCACTTTGTTTATTGAAGCTGCTAGTCTGAAAGTGAGCTATTTATGGTGTAAACATACCCAACTTACCTATTTCATATAAGCAGACATGCTGAATCTCCCTTTGGTCTGTTGCAAGTTCCAAAGCAGTATGAAATGAGGTCAAGGCACTATTAATTTGACACTAAAAAAAGTGGAAGAAGAAAAAAACAATTCAGACTGAAATTTAAAATTTGTGGGGCAACATAATTTTGACAAAAAAACCCATTCAGATTTCTCTTAATAGGAATTTCAAAAACCATAGTAGAAGAGTTTAATAGTGTAATAAGAGCCAATTTAGATCACCTCTCAACCTTAAAAATCAGTGACTGTATCCCTTCTATCTGCTAGTAAGTCCAAAATTCATTGGTTTTGAGCAGTAAGCTTTAAAGTAATCTCATTTCTACTCCTATTAGAGTTGTCTTATTTCACCTTTAACAGTCGTATTTTTAGCATCTGGCAATGAAGTTTAGGTTTCTGCACAATAAGGGTACCTCTAGTGTTTATTTATTTTGAACTTTTCACTTTTTCCCATATCCCTCAGCAATCACGTTTAGCAACAGTTGACAGAGAATTCATAAATGCTGCATGACAAAATAAAAAGGCATGTGAGAGAAAAAAGAACATTTTGATTAAATCATGAGTTAGCAACAGCTTAGCAAAAAGAGGCTGACATCCTCCTAAAAACTAGAACGATACTTCTTTTGACTACTTTAATTTCTAGTTTTCCCAGTCTAAGATGGAATTTGTCCATACCAATCATTATGGGGAGGGAATGTAAACCAATATTAGTTTTATATATACAGACTACATATTCCAATATAGTCTGTACCCGCTTTAATAGAGTTCCTACATTTATTCTCACATACTTATTATAATTTATACAACAGAAGAATTTTTAAGCCACTTTCTGCTGACCAAGCATGTAAGTGAAAGAAACCCTAAAAAATGCAAACTTGTCATCTACACAGGCATAACCGAATTCAAAAATTCCTACAAAAACATGCAGCATTGTATTGCAACACAGAGCTCAGAGGTTATTTTTTATGTTTCTCCTTTGTCTCATCAGGGAAAACTGTTTTAGTTGCTAAGGAATGATTTAACTAAATAATACATAGTGCATCAAGAGAGCACAACAGCCAGCAAAGGGATCCACAGCTGTACCAATACTGTACACTTAGAAAATACAATGGTGATGAAACTAAGGTGCTTGCTGGCAAGGCAGAACCATACACTTACACAGAAAGACAGGTGAGTTATATTTGCCCTCAAATTTACCAGGAAGCCTGAGCCATGTACACCTTGTTTACTCTTGTCGCAGCACATTCTCTCCACTACACATTATCCCAACACAACTTCCTAGAAAATAACTATTATAAGCCCAGTCTTACAGAAAAAAAAATAAAATAATGTCAGTGTAGAACTTCATCTTTGTGCTAGGAAGTTCAGAAACTCATGTTTTGAATGCTTCTCAGGAAAATGAAAAAAAAAAAATCTAAATATTTAGTCCTCTTTGGAGATACTTTGCCTTCTAAAACGCTAAACATTTCAAAATAGAAAAAAATTATTTGTAGGACATGTTATTACACACAATGACTACCGGCAATTAATTCATTGTTTGCAATGCCACACACCAGCCTGGGATAGCACATGAAATACCAACCACTCAGTAATACGCAAGTCCACTTGGCTGAATATTCAATCTTCTATAATCTTAGCCTTCTGTCTAGATCTCGTGTTTTGACATCTGCCTAACATTTCCTTCAGCACTCAGTTAAGTATGTTTCAGAGACATTTCTTAAAAAATATAGTTTCAATCATTTCCAGGGATTGTGAAAATATGTATTCCGACTCTTTGTGTTAGTTCTTAAATTAATTGCTATCTGTTTACTGTTTTGAAGAACAAATAGAAAGAATGATAAAGTCTCAAGAGTCTGCAAGTACAACATCCCCACTGCACCTCAAATTGATGTCCTTGAGATTTATAAATATATATACACACACTTGTAATTCCACCAACAGGCATCACTCATACCTCTCTTGAATATTAATACAAAGACAAAAAAAATCCAACATTAATACATAAAAGGTGTAATATGCAGAACTATATAACCATAAAGAGGATTATTAAAGCTAAGGTGAGAACCCTAATCTTACATTTCTTGACTAGACTAAAACTAAAAGCACCCCAACTCGCCAACTAAGCATCTACAGAGTTTACCAAGTCCAAGTTGTCTCCCAAGCCCACACACATTTCCCCAAAGAGCTGTTCTGAAATCTCAGGACACTTTCCTTCTCTCAGAATGTCTCTATTCTTAATCAGCATTCTGAATTTGTAAAGCTTTTAAGAAGTCATGTTCATAAATAAGGGGAACAAGAAAGCAGTATTTAAAAGGTGACAATTTACACCAGAGAAAACTATATGGACATTTCAAAGCCTGTATTTTTCTACTCCTTAGCACACAGAAATCCATTTTTCTTTAGACATGCCACAAAATCAAAATAGAATAAAACTAGAATACTTGTTCTGGGCTTCAAAATACAGTAACTAGAAAAGCCAGCGCAATTCTTGAAAAAAACCCTTGACATCACGCAAGCTCTGCAAATTTCTTTACTTCAGACATCTATGTAACTTTCTTCCAGAAAGTTCATTTAGGACTTTTCAATGCTTATTATTACTCTTGCCCTCAGTCTACTTTTCTGTACCACACCTTCTCACCCTTAAATAAGAATGATACCACTGATGCCAAAATGACTACAAAAGGTAACTAAAAAAGCCAGAGTACTTGTCAGCATTATACTTAAGCACAAGGTATCAGTGCACACTTTCAGAAGCCTGTACATCAAACACTTTAGTACACCTGAATGTACCAATGGCGCCTTGCCCATCAGATGGAGTATTTGGTACTTTCCCATTCAGACTCTTTACACGCACCTGTTTCAACTGAACTCCATGGATCATGCCTTAGAACCCAAGTTTTATGTCCCACATCCAGAAATTTCTTGTTGTTTATATATACACGGAGTCTGGAGAAACAATCTTGTTCAATTCACAATTTGTCAAACACTTTCTTTATGCCTTTACTACTTTCCACATGAAGCTATCAATTTATTTAACTACTACTACTGACTGGGATGGATGTATTATTTAAGAAAAGCAGATGGAGATTTCAAATAGTGCTACTGATTAGGAAAAAAAAAGAAAAAAAAAAAAGAAAGAGAAAGCAAAATTGCAAGCTGAAAAGCAGAAATAGGTTAAGATTCAGAACACCACAACTCGCTCTGCCCTCTCCCATTTTCGGCTCAAGGTATACTTTTCAGTGCATATAGGTTAAAGCACAAACTTCTCAATTTTGGTAAGCCACCTGAAATAAGTCCCATACCATGTGGAAAGAATTTAAACTTCCTAGTGCGCTAAGGCCATAATAAGCACTTCCCAGACTTTGCAGGAGCTCTCCTCACCCACCTTGGAAATGAGGAGGCAATTATGACTCACCATATTAGTCTGTAATTTATGAGTATCTGTGCACATCTGGTTCAGAAACACAGCATCATTTAGGTTAAATAGATCTCCAAGATCATTGAGTCTAACCTTTGACTGATCACCACCTTGTCAACTACACCAGAGCCCTAAGTGCCACATCCAGTCGTTTCTTGAACACCTACAGGACTGGTGACTCCACTACCTCCCTAGGTGGTTTATCCCAATGCTTAACAACCCCTTCTCTGAACAAATTCCTCCTGATGTCCAACCTGAACCTTCTGTAGCACAGCCGGAGGCTACGTCCTCCCATCCTGTCAGCTGTTGCCTAGGAGAAAAGGCCACCCCACCTGCCTACAACCTCCTTTCAGGTAGTTGTAGAGTGATAAGGTCACCCCAAGCCTTCTTTTCTCCTCAGTTTCCTAAGCCACTCCTCACAGGACTTCACCAGCTCTGCTGCCCTACACTGGACACTCTCCAACACCTCAATGTCTTTCTTGTAGTGAGGGGCCCAGAACTGGACACAGGACTTGAGGTGCAGCCTCACCAGTGCCTAGTACAGAGGGACAATCACTTCCCTGCTCCTGCAGGACAGACTAATACGAAGTGGATGCTCTAAGACCAATGCCCAGGCTCAAGACACATGTAACCACAGTGTATCGTGCAGAAATCCAGTGCAGCGCCCCATGCCACAGCCACTAGTCACATACCTGCCTTCACTATTATGTCAACAGCATTTCAGCAAATTAAGCATGTCAATTCCTAACAAAATCTACAGAAGAGTCCTAGATATTTAACCAAAATATTTAGACACAGCAAAGCCTCCCTGATACAGCACCATTTGGAACAAAGCACGATGGGGGAGGGGGAAGAGGCTGCTGAACAGAAAAGCTCTCCTGCAAACACACACATGAATAGCAAATGGGCATTTTAGTTCCTATTAGCAACCCGTAAGCTTTCTGCTGACTAAGGGTCATGGCTACAACAGCCTAATTGACAGCATTCTGCCTGCCTAAGATAGCTAACTTCATTAACGTCGCCACCCTGTCTCTGGCTCAGTTTCACTTGGAGTTAAACTTCAGTATCTACCTACTGCATCATTTAATGCACTAATAATGTAAGATTACACTTAAAGAACCCTCCTTGGAGACACATCAGTACTCCAGAAAGGGCTTGACTTCACAAAACTGATGCTCATCACAAACATATCCTCTTTTTCTACATATAGAAACATATATTCAGTTTATTAACAACTTATGTTTACACTTTTGCCATACCTTGCTCTCAAAGTCAGAAGAATCAGTTGAATTTTACTCCTCATTACACTAAAACACGAAGTCATACCTCAGCAATCAATGTACTTACATTTTTAACTGCACTTGCATTCATTGTGCAGCTGTTCTCAACAAATTTGATTTTCAGCACAGGAATGGAATATGCATATGGTTGAACAAAAACACTCTTTCCTACTCAGACAACAGCAATACTTCCCCAAGACTGACAGTTTGCCTGTGACAATGTCATTCCCAAAATGCACCACTGCCTTCAAAACAACAGCAAAAAAAAGGAAAAATAACATGCAAGAATATGCCTGCAAAATCTGATAATCCAATGAAGCCTGCTCTTCTGTTCTGTTACTGTTGCCACCTCACTCAGAATATTTAGATGTATTTGAAAGACTTAATTGCAAACCCCAGCGAAGAATGACCACCAATATTAACATCTTGATTAGCTCTTGTAATTATGATTTTGAGATGAAGGGTTTAAACATTCTGGGTTAGTGCTTTTGTGTCAGGTTTTCTGGTTAATGTAATTGCTCTGAAAATATTCTGGTCTGATAGAAGCAGCAGCCAGGAGTTGAGTGCTTTAAAGTATTCATCTTGTATTATCAGATTCTTCAAGAATAATTCCGCCAAAACCCATGACTGTTTGAATAACACTTTGCAATAGCATTCACAAACACATTTTCAGTGAATACACTTCTGCTTGGGTCAGAGCTCACCCTTAACAGAAAACACCCTGGTTTGACCTCTTAAAAGCAAAAGCAGTTATTTAAGGAAAATTACTGCAGAGAATCAGCTGTATATGAACAATGCATAAAACAAAAAGGAGAAGATAAACATAGTGTACTCAGCAGATAATACTCAACATTTTAGCTTGACAAGCAAAACTGAAATAGCTCAAGAAACTCCTGAGTGACCAAAAGCACTTCCTTTCAGCACAGAGCTACAAATGTACCAAGAAGCTGAAAAGAATTTCAAAATGTTGTTAATTCAGACAGATGTAGAAGAAGAGCAGGTTTTGCATCTGAACTTCAAACTAGGAAGGATTTAATCCATTCTTCTTACTTATCTTTCCATGTAGCTGTATCTTTAGTCACGATCTGCTGAAGCTTGCACAGTTCATTCACATCAGAAAAACAAAATAACAAAGGGGGAGGAGGAGAAATCAGTCTAAAGGATGAAAATATGCAATACCTCTAATCGCTGTATCCTTCCCTTGAAGAACATGAACAGAGAAGAATTTGGATAAGCAGACTCTTTTTTTGCAAGAATTTCTTTTGCCTCTTTCAATCCTGCCTTGTTATCACTGCCGTCAAGGGCAAAAAAGGGACGAACAACTGTGTGGTACCACAAGAGAGCTAATCTAAAAGAAATATAAGAGTAAAAAAGGATTACAGCTTGTAAACAGAAATTTAAGGTTTACATTCTACACAGACAAATTTTTTAATTACTCTGAAAGACAAAGATAGGTATGAATCTTTTATTATACAATCTGGCTTTAAAACAAACACAATTATACTGACATACATCAACATACTCCTAAACTGCACCTGAACATGCAATTCGGTGCATGTTACCCAAGGGCAAAGTAGCAATCAAGCTCCGAACGTCAAAGCAGTTGAGTCCTCAGAACTCTTGTCGATTTTTAAAAAAGAAAAACACAGGAAAACTTTGAAAACAAATTGTTCATTAGAGGGGGGAAAAAACCCTCCAAAAAAACCAAAAACCCAACAAAAATCAACAAAACACCTAAACACACATCAGCAGACACACTTGAAATCAATGTCAAAAAATAAATACATCCTGTTTTCAGAAGGGCAGGCATCTACATGACCTACATCTCTCCTGGAAACAAGGGCAGAACACAAAGATTCCCAAGACTGTCTTAAGGAAGAAAAATTCCCAAAAAATACAATTTTCCTCCCCAGAAAAGAGAAAGAACAAATCAACAGAAACATTTAATCTTAAGCTTTCTTAAACAAACAAATTCTTCTCCTGAAGCAGAAGAGACTTTAGCTCTGCTTGCCAAGGTTTCAAAAGCAGCATCTGATGGTACCTGCAGTAGGTCCAGTAATAAAAGTATTAAATTGTAGATAATGGAATAATAATTTATGACAGCAGTTTAAATTAGGTGTGGCTAACCCTTCACCTCTAAGGAAGACCTGAAGTCTTGGAAAAAAGAGTACACAAAAAGCACTCCTTTAAAAATACTATAAGGAACATCTCATTTTACTGAGATGCTAAAATAAAAAGTTTTAAAAAATACTAAAAAATTTAAAATATCCTGGGCTAAAATAGCTAAATGAGATCAGTGACTCAGACAAAATAGTATGCTCTCCATAGCAGAGAATGTAACTCAGGTAAATTTACACAGCCTTCAGGGGAAGCTCTTACTTACTTTGATGGCATTTAAGTTACTAGACATGAGAACTGCAGATACTGAAGAATACTGCAAAATATTGACACAAACCCCAAATATACGTACATAATTAACAGCAGAGAGATCTCATACATTAGTAAGTGATGAATTTACTAAACCATGGCATGTTAAACAACAAACTACGAGTTTATTTTACCTGCTGTTGTTTCCTTTAAAGCAACATGACTTTCTGGTTTTGACTTTTCTCCAGTTACTTACTCACTAAGTTATCTACCAAAGCATTTCAATATAGCTACTCACGTAGCTAAAGGGGCCTTCATGTCCTTACTTTCACTTGCATACATCAGTGAGGAAAGCCCCTGTAGGCGGTCTCCAGGAAAACCCAGCAGGTTGATGATTTTGAGCAGGTTTGGGGGCACCATGGATATGCAAAGATGAAAAAGTCCATATCCAAAGCTAACAGCACCTTTCAGTCTGTTTAGCGAATCCTCCGTTACACCTTCTGCAGCAATATGATTATCATTTGCAGCATCAGAAGTCAAGGATTCCTGAGTTGTTTTCTTCTGATATATTTCCTGAAGTGTATGAATGTCCGTATAGCACTTATTGTAAATTTTCCACGCTTTTCGGAGTATCCACCCACCTTTTATGTAAGCTAAAAATCAAGCGGAAAAAAATACTTCAAGTATATATTTCAGAAGCTGTTTTAAGTACTAAACTCAAACTCTAGGATGCCCTCTCCATTTGCATTAACTTATTGTATAAAGGATTCTGTGATAGCTACTGTTCTCTCAATGAGGTCTTGCATACTGGGCACTACAAACTGAAGTGTTTATATCCACAGACTTTACAAGAGCATGCAACACAAAGGCACTTCCAGTCAGCTGTGTAGCAGTACAACTGTCAGAAAGAGAGAAATCAAAGAACTTCATGCTGGATTTTGCTCCACTATAGAGTACAGATGAAAAAGCTGCCTGACAAATAGAGAAAAGCAAAGTTCAAAACAGATTTAACATAATTTGGGCTTAAGAGAAGAGGTGTAAAGACAATTGATGGGAAAATATCAAGAAAAGCCTTTCCTTTGGGCTAGATAGTAAGCTTTTCAATATCATCATTTCCCTGCTCCTCATATGAACATAGTGCCTTTCTGATTAAGAAAAAAAAGACATTGAAATGTTATGGCTTTAAAGTATTTCTCAGTTGTCTAATTTCCTCAATTTCAAATGCAATATAGGTATTTGAATTTCCCTAAAAAATCGGGTCTTGAGCACTCTCAGTTGAGAATGATAGAATTCTCAGTCTCACTATGATCGTTATAGAAGGGTAAAGAAAGGTCTGACATCAAAAGATAAAGATGTCCGATTTGCCTATTTACATAGCAATCATCTTGGTTATAAAAGCACACCCTTGGAAGTGGCAAGTGTTAAACAGGAAACAGAGAGTATTGTTATATACATTAACCATAAAAGCAGATGCCAGCACTCAGCCTGTGATAGAGCTCTGAGAGTTAGGAACTGCAGTGACAAAGGCACTAACTAAAAATAAAATAGAAACATGGTTATAGCAGCAGTGTTCTAAACAAATATAACCAAATTTACAGAGATCAGTGCTATAACTAATGCCAGAATTAGATCATAACAGGTGGTGTGTGTCAAAGAAAAGCAAAATGCTATTAATACCAAACAACTCTTTACAAGCCTTTGACACCTTTGACGAAAATCCTTCCAAACCCAAGAATGCCCAAAACATTTCTAGAGAAAGTAACATCACAGACTAGACTACCTCTTTTTGGATTCTTGTTGGGAAGGGACAAAGCTAGTTTGATAGTCTTAAAAAACTGTATTGAGAGAGACTGCAACATTTGTATTCTCAGTTGTGACAGATGGGTTCTGTCAACATGAACTTGAGGTATTAAAAGAAATTAATCCTCTCACTTGAGATGCATATTGAAGCACTATAATAAAAATGGAAACCCCTGCCATGATTCAGCTGCATTACAAGACTAACAATACTTCATTTCTAAGCAATTTAGTCATTTTTTGGCTGTATAGAGTACTTTAAAAGTTATGTGGTTCACCACAAGATGAATGCTCATACAACTATGCACAGCAATGCAGCACACCAATAAAAAGAACAACCCCACATTTTACTTATCCTACAGTAGTGTTTCCCCTAATAGCTAACCACTGTGTTCCAATGAAAGCACGAAATGGACAGGATGCAGTATGACAAAAAAAAAATAAGAGTACAGTTTCAGGCTTATGCTGTCATTAACGGTTCACTAGAACAGCAGAACCCTAAATAATTTATATACTACTGATATACCAATATAAAACAATCAAATAAATTAAAACAATTTATATCTAACTTTTAAAACATAAAAATTAAGTCAAATCACTCAGCTGATTTCCCAGCATGAAACTAGTAAGACCCACAACGGCAGTGGAAAATACCAGGAAAAGGGAGTTCAATACTGCCGTGGGAAGCCAATGTAAATTGCTATGTTACCAACTTTATGACCGAACTATTTCTAATGCATCCATGAGGGTGGAAAAGAAAATGTGTTAAGCATATGAGAAAGCAGCTTGGGTGCCATCATATGCTTCTTGTCAAACTGTTCCACAAAGACAAACACACAAAAAATTTCACCCATCCACCAATCAAAAAAAAATTTTTAAATTACACTCATTTCAATAATCTGGTTGCTGTTTCTGTACAGAAACATGATAAAAACAAAATACGTTTATATATAAACAAAAAGATAATATACTTTAAAAACTGAAATAATGGACCCAACAGTTCAGCAATTGCAGTAACTAGCATTTAGCTGCTTGGAAAATTAACTAAAGATTTCAGGTATATTTCTTCACTCAATAGAGTAACCCAAATGTACTCATGTTCTGCAGTGCCCTGCTCCCTACTTCAGTTCTCTGAGCAGCAGACAAGAGAGAAAGGGAACAGACACCATTCTCCGTTACAGCATCCAACCCAATTATGCAGCTGCAGAATACATACTGAACTAAAGAAAAAAAGCTTCAAGAGGGAAGGGAAAAAAAACCTACCCACTGCAAACAAAAACCATGAACTGCACCAAAAATAGCACGAAAATCTTTCTGCAGCACTACACACGCAGCAGACAGATATCCCCTGAATTTCTGCTAGCTAGAACCAAACACATTCTTGATGCCATGGCTTGGAAGAAAACAAGTCTGCACATCACAGCAACCATTATGCCCTTGTTTGAAAATCTTAAGTGTTATTTTAAGTAATATGAATGTTATTTCCTTGATTCCTTTGAGCTGATCAGCAAGGTTTTCACTGACGATCTGGTCTGTCTACCATCTCTTGGTCTTCCTTGATTTGGTGAGAACCTGAGAATGCACTCACTTTATATATGACCTTGACCACATTTTCTATGAACTCCCGGAAAAAAGCATGTTTTAATATTATGCAAGAGATGCAGGAATGCAAGAAAACATTAGAACCAGCACTGCCATCTAGATGAGGGGTTTGTATTTAACATGATAGGATTAACCTCTTTGGCATGCGAGGACACACTCTGGTGACCACAGAATAAGAACCAATTCAGCAGTTCCATCTTCAACACACTTCACTTAAAATTGCTTTCACTGGCAGTTTGTCAATGGCCTGGATTTAATGGTCTCTTCTATCTTGCAGCAAGCACACAGATACTACCCATCTTCGTACCAACTCCTCCAATGCCTCTATGACAACGTGCAAAGAACTCCAACATATTTAAGGAAAATCAGTTGATTACAATTTGGTGTGAAAAAAAGTGAAAAGCCATAATCTGTAGCAATCTATCTCATCCTATTTTACACTACTACCTACACAAAGGTAGAACAATAACTCTGCAAGTGTACCAATCTTGGAATGTTTCGGCTGGAACTGTGATCCTTCTTACAAAACAGTCATCTTTACTGCTAGTCATATTGTGACTTTATGATCAAGCTTTATTAAAAAGATATCATGCAAAAATGTCTCTAAACATGAAAGCCACAGCACACCTGATAACTCTTGTTTTACAAATGAG
The DNA here is from genome assembly GCA_013396735.1 of Grallaria varia. NCBI lineage: Eukaryota > Metazoa > Chordata > Aves > Passeriformes > Formicariidae > Grallaria > Grallaria varia. The sequence continues at coordinate 572,923 of VWZG01000875.1, forward strand.
AGTACAGCCAAGTAGACTTGACAGTCTGCTACAATTATTTGTCTTTGCAGGCGATCTATCATGGACAGAGTGGATTTTCGTCCATCGACCTGTTTGGAATATATACAGAGAACAGAAAGGTATTAGCAAAGATAATACACAATACTTCTCCAAATCTGAGAATTAAAAAATACAAAATTAACTGCAAGTGATAGTACTGCTACTAAATTAATTGAGCATTTTGAAGTGCAAAACTGTGCTAAAATTCCTTTGACAGGTCATCAAGCAAAATCCTACTTAGAGAAATTTTACACATATACCAACATTTTTTTTCCCAAGGTTTTACAAAGAGCCATAATGGATCTAAATTTCATTTCATCATTACTAACTGCACCAGACATGAAATTAAAAGGTGTTAGATAGGAAGAGCACAGAAAGGGGTATATGACAAGTGGCAGGGAAAACATAGTGCCCCTCAAGAGCAGAGCGTCAAGTATGTCAGTTTCAATGCATTTTAGCAAGTAAACTAAATATTGAAGAGAATGGCTTCTTTTTCTGCTGTGGATCTGCTATGTCACACTAGGCAAGCTGTTCACTGGACATCTTTATACTATTACTTTCAGTAGTTCTCAATCTACATGCTTCATTCTTCCTTCATTATTTAGAATGAAAAATCTAAAAAAGGAAGGAAAATTCCCTAGGCATATGCCTGGCTTACACTACTCTGCAGTCTCAACATCACAGCTTTTGAACATTACTAGAGCATGCATGAATTAAACTTAGCCTGAATTAGACAGGCTATAAACCCCCTGAAATAAATTAATAGATCACCAACCTGACACGTAAAAAAACCAATTACTAACAATAACACAACCTTCTACTTTAGAAGAGGAAATACCTAAAACTGAGTATTTTACAACTAGGTAATCCCAAGCAAAATACTTTATTTCATTCCCAAATTTGTAATTAATCTCATCTGCTCTTCACATATCAAAAATAATTTATTCAAAATACAAGGACAAAAAGGAAGTTTCCAGAAATATTTACCCAATAGACAAATCCATATTTTAGAAATTACGTTCTTACATTCTTTTTGATTTTATTCTTGATTGTTTCTATAACTCCAGCTTCTTCACTTTCACAAAGTTTCTCTGTGGCCTTTAAGTCATCACATGCCAGTTGCATCTTCTCTTCTTCAAATGTCATCATGGCATTCTACAAAAAAACAAACACATTTGAATGATACTACTTTTATTTCTACAGAAGCTATGGTATAGTAAGTTTTCCTAAAAACTTGAGAATAAAACCTTTTTAAACAAAAGTAGCAATACATTCACATCAGTCGGAAGATTTCTAACACAGAAACATCAAACCAGAAAATTGAGTACTTTATCAAAATTTCAATATAAATCAATTCAGAATACAGTAAGTCCTAACACCCATCTCAGATCTTCATATGCAGTCAAAGTGTCTGTCACATTACTATAAACAGAAGAAAAACTCATATAAATTCATTTTCAATTATTGTTATGTAAGGCACAATTTGCATCTGTGCAGGCACTGCTTTTATGTACTTCATCCATATAAATAAAAGGCCTCCAAAACAGTAACAAGGACAGCTATTAAATTCTCAAAATAATAACCACAGTCCATACATAGGAAGAAAGAGAAACCACATCTGACTCCAGCTACTGCTGAAGAGAATTTCAGGACAAGTAACTTCTTTTCTTGAAGCAACAAAAGCTCTGAATGACACAAACACACCAAGTGCCAGTGCTATATTTAGAACAGCAGCTAAGCAAGACATGCTCAAGATCCTCTGATGCTGCACTGTGAAGTTACACTGGTTCAGCACATCAATTCAGATAATCAAGTCTGAGAGATTCTCCCTCTTTCCTTTCTCCCCTCTACTGACTTAAAAGGAAGCATATGCTTCAGGAGGTGTCCTAACCACTGTATTTATCCATATTGCATACTCGAAAGAATTCAAATCTATTTCATGTACAAATCATGTATTTCCGACTTAATAAATTCTGTCTTTAAAAATAGTATTACCATGGATAATTTCTGGTAAGATCTAAAATTGATCAGTGAAGTCAGAATAAGGACATTCTAAAAAACAAGATTAAGACATTTTCTAATACAACTGCTCAGTTTTTATACAAGGTATTACTATTTCTAACACATTTTGGGGGGCAGGGGGGAAGGCATTTAAGAGACCTATCTTGCCCATTATGATGCTGTAGTCAATCAATATTCTCAGTTTTCATATATCCAGAAAGAAAGCAAAGTGAATGGATTAAATTAACAACTTCCATAAGGCAGTATGGATGGAGAAATTTTCAAAAGCAAGGGTTACCAGAAAAACAGGCATTTGTGATTTTTATTTGAATTAATTAAATAAAAAATAACTCCATTGCTCACTTAAGACAGCATTTTAAGGCTCTGTTAATGGAACACATAAATATTTTATACATTTAAGAATCTGAATGACACAACCTTTACTTTCTATTTAAACCACAAGAGCAAACAACCTTTACATAATGTAATGCCTTGTTGTCTAGTTACCTCTAAAAATTTGAAAAAAATTAGTCTTATAAAAAACCAAAACCAATTTGGAGTATCCACCATTACGAATGTGTGCATGCACATACAAACACGAACTGAAAAAGATGCATACCCTGTGCTCTCATCTACTCACCAAAAAACTGACAAAACTGGCTCCAAAACTCATTAATGGGCTATGATTTCTGTAAAGAAAACAAAATATAGTCAATTTGTACATATTTCCTGTCATAAAGACCAATACTGCATTTCTGGGTTTTAACTTGTATGTTTGTAAATAAATCTGGGAGGGTTTTTTTATCAGAGAGCTACAGAAAATTAAAAATCTGTCAATTCTACTCACTTCTTGTGATCCATCACTACAATTTTTTCCTACTAGACAAAAGTTAACAGGTTATATTAAGAGATTCCCATTTTCACTTGTTTCTATGAATTTAAGTTTATCTACCCAGATTCAAAAAAAAAAAAAAAAAGCATCTACCACATTAAAAAGTTGTAAATCCAAGGTTCTTACAAGTGTTATGGTTTTACAGCAGTTTGTTTCAAGTTCAGAACACATATCTTACTACAGTATATGGAACAGCTTTACGATGCTTCACCTATTCTCTTCGCAGGACTACTCCCAAAGGGTGAAATCAAAAGCTAGATCAAAAACTACAGGCAACCAAAACTCTGGAAATACATGGGATAGGTTCCAAGTTTCAGGAAAACTGTAGTCACACAGACCATGAGATTACAGTAATGTCACACAGAAGGCACTTGAAAAATTTAAAAAATAAAATGTCAGGACCTCAGTGGTACCACTCATTCACACAGTTCAGCGGTGGGCCACCACATTATGTAAGAACACAGACTTACAGGATTTAAGAAGTATCATTTTTGCTACAGATATATTATATTTTGTTACAGTGCAGCACTTTGTTTCCAACTTCATTCCGCACACATTAGATTAAAGAAGAGTTTTAAAATAGAACAGACACTTGAAAAACATGAAGAAATAAGTATATTATTAAAACACAAATTTCCAGTAGTGAATCTATATTAAATAATAGTCTGGTTTGGTTTGGTTTTTTGGTTTGTTTTTGTTTTTTTTTTTTTCAAAAGGAAGCAGTCAGCAATGTTTCCCCACCACACACACCTATTTTCTCACTTTTTGATTTAGCATAAATATCTAAAAGCAAGGACATGAACAAGAATAATAAGAAAGAAAAACAGGGAAGATAAACAAAGCATTTTGTAACAGAAAAACCTTGCCCTTTTATATACATTGCTCGATTATGGATATACACATAAATGTAAGATCAATATAACTTGTCCCATTTTTTCATTATTTTTAGAAAGAAAAATAGGCTGGGCACTTCACCTTTTGTTGGCAGGTCAACAAAGAACAGCCGACAGTAAATGTCTCTGCTATTCAGTACCTGGACTGTTCTCTACCAGCCAGCTGTGTTTCACAGGGCAGTAGCAATCAGCTACACAAATTACACTTGCTGCAGCTGGCACTTCCAGCATGAACTCCTGCTGCAGAGGGCACGTGCCTATCTCATAATCCCCCTTCCAACTTATGAGGTGTGTGGGTTCCGTTCAGCAGCCAGTCTTACCACCATACTCCACAGCACAACCTTCACCATACGGTTCAAGGTCACACCTCCTGCATTATCAGTACCCAGCTGATGTAAAATTGCAGAACAGATCAAAACAAGAAATTTTTACTGTTATGTCCTTAAGTATGAAGTTGCATTTATATCATACTTTCAAGGAAGCTCAGAAATAAACCAAATGTTACATTTTTGAGTTTCCTCAGATCAACATACACAGAGAGAAAGCAGTTCTGGGGAGTTAAAAAACGCTAAAATAATGTTTAAAAAATGAGGCAGCTAGTTATAGTCCAGAGAGGCAACTAGTCTTTAAAGACTACAAAATACACTGAAGCACCCACTGCAAGCAGTGAAAATTTGCCAAAGTATTTTAATGTATATTTGTCTGAGTACAACTGAGTTTTTTCCCCCAATTACATCGCTACCTTTTCAACTGATGTATTTATCTTTTCAAATTATCTTTCTAAACTGCTTTCACACTTGTACTCTTGACACTCAACAGCTCATTTTGTTTCCAATACCATCCCCCATAATCAAAGGTAAAACAATGAAAAAATCAAGAACCACATCACTCTATTCTGAAATTACCCATAGCTGTAATACAAGAGGTAAATGTCACAGATCAGTTTTTTTTCTTTCAGTCACTTAATCTATAAAAAGCATTGCCATTACAGCACATATGGGCTGTAGCACAAAAGGACTCTGAAGCAAGAAAACACAATACATAATATTATACTGTGTCTGGGAGATGCTTCTGTTGAGACCATAGAGTTAGGCAATCAAAGCACGAAAATTTCACTGTAGGAGCTCCCCACACAGAGTTTGTCATCACTAAACAAAAAAAGAATGCTTCTGCCACATTCCTAAGTAGTTGCTGTAGCAGTTTTATGGAAGATCATTTAGTAAGGCAATTTCAGTGTCGCCAGTCTTTGTGAGTATTGTGTTGGACCATAAATTCAACAGCTTAGGGCTACCTTTTCCTTGAGAGCCAGAAAAAAATTTTGGAATGGCACAATACTGTCCCAATAAAAACTAAGACATGGCTAACGACGGCAATAAGTTTCTGAGAAAAATACAATACCACAAAAATAACCCTTAGCTCAAGCTCCTTATAAGTGGCCTTTGGATTCAGACACCATATTACACGTTTTTTGACAGATTCCAAAAAGTTGTTGATATACAAAAAAAAGAGGCAGCACTTGAGAAAATGCTAACAGCAAACCAATGGCTGTATCAATGTTGACAGGAGTTATTGAACTGAATACAAATTAATACTGGGACACTGCACTACCCAAGTTGTCATCACGACTTTAAAAGCACTAACGTCCATTAGGTAATGAAAAATTGCAAGACTTTTAATTAGCTCAAAGATTAACAGGAAAAACAAAATCAGACTCCAGACACATTCTGTAAAACACCATTTCACCCCATCTAGAAACCAGGACTCATAAGATAACCTTATTGTAAGAAATTGTGCTATTAAAACCATTACTAAAAGATACCACAGTAAAAGGTTCTACATATCAATACAGTTGGTACTTGTAACTACACTTCAGTCAAAAACTTAGGAGCACCACAGGAAAACTTTCTTCCAGTGTTACACAAGACACTGTCCCCCCCAATAAGCCCTGACTAATTTGCCTCTCAGACCATGGCATATCTTTAAGATACTAATTCACTTGCAGAAGAAATGCCTTTGCCATGCCCCATTTTCATACATGATAATAACATTCAGGAGTTTTAAGCCCTGGTTTAATAATGCTGAGATAATACAGCCAAATTTTACCATAAAAAAAATAAATCAGAATTGAAGCACAAAAAAAACCCAAAGAACCAACCAAAAAACCAAAATCAATTACTTCTCAGTACTTTTTTTCCTATGGCAATTTCCAAGATAGTATTTCCCTTCCAAATACATCAGCTTCTAAACCTACTACAGCCTGGCTCAGGTTTAAATTTAGAGTAATGTAATTAACCAGTCAACATTTCCTCTCTGCTTTTCTAGGCATTGCTACTTTAACCACAGTCCACTAAGAATTCCAATCATAATACTGATAGTGATGCTCAGGTTGAAACAAAATGAACTATTTTCCTTCAAAGTGGGAGAGTAAAGCATACTGGCATAATTCATCTAAGGTCACAGACAAATATAGAAGCAGCAATAAATATTTTAAAACAAGCAGAAATATGTGTAAATATAAGGGTAAAGAATTTACTCCAACAACATACAAATCCTTTGGCCATTATTCCATAACAGATTATTCTAAAATATGTTCTAAAAAATTATTTGTGAGACTACAAACATGACAGATCTACATAAGTATACATCTCATCCAATACTGGCATATGAAATACCCAAGACAATTTAGATGTCATGGAAGCATTACAGTATTAAGACACACTGAGAACTGCATATGCCAGATCTAGGTTTAGTTTACATTTCATTATCAGCCCAAATTTGTTTTGTTTAAAGAACCTTTACCACACATTTCTTACCTTGCTGAGGTACACATTTATTACACATTTAGAATACTGCTACTAAAGATCAGTTCCCTTCTAAATAACTCTCCTTTCTATACATCCATCTAGCAGCTGCTCCTCTGCCTATCACTGAAATAAACAAAAGCACAAAGGGTTGCTACCAGGGCACTCATGATTTACTCTCATGCTGCTAATCCAGATGCTATCATCCTTCTCCCAACCAACTAACGTCAGTTCCCGTTCTGCTGTCCTTATCTTTAGAGAAGCTACTGAAGCATCTACTAAATCACTTAATTTTTGCTCTTGAGGTTCCTTTGCTGAGCTAGATAAGCAAGAATTTTAACAGTGATTAGACAGCCCATACATGGGCCATAATCTACCAACTGATCAATGCTGGTTCAATGTCACCTCGTCTCAACTTGTATTTGTGTCAAAAGCCATATTTTGATAGTATGAGGTTCAAATACCTATCCACAAGGGAATTTCTGGTCCATTGCTGAACCTTGTAGGTCTGTTAATACATATAATGTAACATGTCAATTTTAATTTCAGGTTTTTTTAGGCATTCATACTGAGCTTTTTTTCCCCCATTTGCTCCACCTTCCCATTCTTCTCCATGTTCTGCTTTACCCTAGCAGGTTGTACAGCATGTTTTTCTACACTGGTCCTTTTCTTTAAATCTTTACACATTTTGTCTTAGAATCACATTTCCTCTACATTAACTTCCTTTTGTTCTTTGGACACGACCTTATATATATTTTACTTATCATCTTGTACCATTGTTCTTTCCATTTAGATTAAAGTTGAAAACTTTATCAAGCCTTCCCAGATGTAAGAGTCATTATTGCAGACTCAAACATTTCCCTGTTAGGAGACATAAGATTGTTGGATTTCTTGTGAGATAACATCTCTGATCTCATGATTTATGCCCTGGCCGCCAGGAGGGCCAACTCTCTCCTGGGGTGTATCAGTCACAGAGTTGCCATTTGGTCAAAGGAGGCAATTGTCGGCTCTGCACTGGTGCAGCCTCAAGTCCTGTGTGCAGTTTGGGGCATCACAATTAAACTGTTAGAGAGTGTCCAGAGGAGGGCAACAAAAATGGTGAAGGGGAAGCTGTATGTCGAGCAGCTGAGGGCACTAGGTCTGTTCAGCCTGGAGAAGAGGAGCCTAAGGGGAGACCTCATTGCAGTCCACAACTTCCTCATGAGGGGAAGAGGAGGGGCAGGCACTGATCTCTTCTCTGTGGTGACCACTGACACGACTCGAGGGAATGGCCTGAAGCTGTGTCAGGGGAGGTTCAGGTTGGATATTAGGAAAAGGTTCTTCTTCCAGTGCGTGACTGGGAACTGGAACAGGTTTCCCAGGGAAGCGGTCACGGCAACAAGCCTGCCGGAGTTCAAGAAGTGTTTGGACAGTGCTTTCAGGCACATGGTGCAATGCATGAAGTTGTCCTGTGCAGGGCCAGGACTTGAACTTGATGATTCCAGAGGTCCCTTCCAACTCTGGATATTCCATAATTCTCTGATTTACGTTGTGAGTCAACACTCAGCTAAAAACTGATTTCATTTGACACTCTCCTCTCTCCTCTTAGCTGGAGGAAGTTTTTAAATAATTCTTGAATTGCAAATGCTTTTAAGAAATTAAGAATCAGCAGAAAAAAAAAAAAATCTCTTGACAGTTTATTTCCTCCTTAAATGTTGAGAAATCTAAAAAACTACAAGGGGAAAAAGAACACTTGCTCCAGCTTTCTTGCTAGTTTCAGGATAGTTCACCAAAACAGTACCATCCCACGGGCTGAGGGCTCCATCTCCAATGCCTACATCCCTGGCTAACCTCCACATCTCCTTCAGCTTCCACAGGTACTCAAAGTTTAAATCAATGAGAACCGGGATGGTCTCAGCCTTGTTCAAGCTGAATAGAAAGACTGATATCTGACAGTTTCAAATATGAGTTAGCACCATGGGGACCTGACACAGCTACAAACATCAAAGACAGTGGGGCTGTCTGCTGCAGCTTTATGAAACTATAACATCCACTGGTATTTGAATGTTGTCACCAGTGACAGGTGAAGGATCTGAACTTTTAAAAAAAATTAAACTCATGAAAAAGCACATGCAGATTCTGATGATACTTGCAGATGACTTTTCAAATGCTAGTATCTTCCCTCAAGTATAATTTAGAACAAGTCACAAATTATACCTGACAAAACATTACCTGCTTTAGTGCGATAGTCAATGTAGTTCCAACATGTTGTATCTGACATATTCATCTGACTTCTTCAGATTCTATACAGATATATGAGCACCTAAAACCAAAAGACAAAATACTTCTCTTCTATGCCCAACACAGAAAAAATGGTTCTATAGCCCATTCAAAGGACCACCACTCTTCAAAGACAAGACTTTATTGGTGTGGTTGTACATACAAAATACAGCTGCAATTCCTACCCTAGTTTCCTCAGAGACTGCATTATGACCAGTTTTCAAACATTACTGATTCTGGCCTCAGCAGTCAGCTTCCTGGAAGATGCAAAAATGCAGAATAGCAAAGAAAAACAGATTCCACCTGTTTTGGAGACAAGGTTGTCTAATGTCCCAGAAAAATAAAAGCTCTGATTTAAATTAATTTTTCACAAGAACTTTCAGGTGGCAAATGAAGTAAAAATTAAAGTAATAAAAAACAGAAGCAAAACCAGTCATTTCTAAGAAACAGTTTTAAGTGGTTTAAATGATGTGGCTACTGAAATTGAAATTTTGCTGAGTAACTGAGTTTCCAAATAGTTTTGTAGGTTCTTAAACAGTTTTCATAGGAAAAAGTCCTCAGTTTCTCCCTTCACTTCTGGAATTCATCTGATAACTGTTAAGCATCTGAAATAGAGCTAAACTACCTGCATAAGCAGTAGTTTAGAATTAACATTTTCTGTAAGAAAGGTCACTTGAAATACAGACAACTATCAAGTTAAAAAGCTGCATTCCATCCGACATCTTTGAGCACTAGTGCCAGAAATAACAAAGGTCTGTATTAAATTACAGAGAGCTCCTAAAAGCTGTTAATTTGGCTTATCAGACCCATTTAGAATGGATTCTACTTCATAATTCCAAGCACATACCAGCAAAAACATAGTCATTAAGATTGCATGCAAAGAAATATTACGTAAGTGCTTGCAGGAAGAACACATTCAAGACAAGTACAGAACCAAAAACAGTTGGGGAAAAAAAGAGGACTTCACTGCCCATGCCTCCAAAATTCACATTTATAGGAAGTTAAGCATACTTTGCTGTTTCTTCTGTCTTACATCAAATACATTTTCAACATACAGTTAATCTGCAATTCAATAAGGGTCTATTAGTTCACAGCAAGAGGAACGCCGCTCTAAATTTTGGGATGAAGTAGAAAGTTTTTAAACGACTGAAAATCTCCAAGTCTAAGACAGCAATTATCAACCTATGAACCATAAACCGTTAATCTTATGAAGGAATTCCTGTTTACTCCTTGCAGGTGGTGTTTAAAGACCAGGATCAAAAGGCATTTCTTGATAAAGTCAAAAAAAAGAAAAGTCTGCACCTGGAAAAACAGATTGGCAAGTTTCTGCACTTAGGATATCTTTAGCAATAAACCTCCTAGATAAACAAGAGAACAGTTTGCAGAAGAGCTCACTATTCACCCTTTCAAGAGAGGATTAAACTGCATTTTGAAAACACGACTCTTAACAATTTTACTGCATAGCACTACTTTACAATGTAAGAAGCATCACATATTTAGAGTTCCTAGACTACTTCCAGATTCACACTGCTGAGAAAAAGCAATGACACAACACAACCAGAAGTGGAGGAGAGGAAACATCAAGTGTTCCTTAACTGGCACCTTAAAAAAATTACACAACACAAAACCAAGCAATTGAACAACTGACAACCCCAACAGAAATACTCAAGAAGTAAGTAACTCATAGGGTGCAACTTCACTGGATAGAGATGTGGCACTTAGGGACAGAGTTCAGTGCTGGTCTTGGCAGTGCCGGGTTAACAGTTGGACTTGATGATCTTGGAGCTTATGCATGTGAGGAATGCAGAATTGGACCTTACCACCTGCAACATCCCAGTTAGTTCTACACAACAGCACCGTGCACATCACGTAGCAGTATATACCAAAGACAGGATGACGTATTTAATATTAGACTGTTGCAGGTACACAATGAAGTTGTTATTTCATTATTATTAAGGACAATGTTCTTAATTCGTCTTACTCTCTGCACTCTACCTCCAAGCATCCTTTTCGTAAATAAGATTTAAGTACATAAGTACACCATCACTATGAAGTTCTATTTTAAGTCAACCAAAGCTGTTTTTAATCACACAACAACAATATAGTGCATATTAAATATTTAGAATGTATGAGCAATTATAGCAGCTCAAGCTCGGGTGAAAAACATTAGTCCTCAGACAAAAAACAAGGACAGGTAGGGGCAATCTTTTAAGACTGACTTGCACAGCTGTGCTAATGCCACTCCTACCTGATGCCTACTTAATGCAGAAACCTAGACATGATGTACATAGAGATTATGGACATAATCTTACAGCCCAAAGATAATCACAGCAGGACTCAGGGACCTTCCATCGCTCTCTCTTTTGCAGGCTGAAAACCACATCAGATCACATATGAGCACCAGAGCGAAAACTCCCCAAGACAAGTCTCCAGGCACAGGTGCTTGTTTACACAGACAGGATACACGCAGCCAGTGCTACCGAGGGACCCCTGCCTGGCCCTTCCCCACACTCCACAGCACACACCACATGTCACCCCCGCAAGGCAGACCTGCAGCCCCTCACCCAGGACCCCCAGGGGCAAATCCCTCGAGCCAGCAGTGTGTCCTTGTGGCCAAGAAAGCCAACAGAATCGTGGGATGCATTACGGAGAAGAGTAAGCAGGTTGAGGGACGTGATCCTCCCCCTCTACTCAGCCCTGGTGAGGCTGTATCTGGAGGGCTTTGCCCAGTTCTCGGCTCCTCCGTACCAGGGTCCAGTGGAGGGCAACGAGGATGACTGGGGGACTGGGGCATCTCTGTTACAAGGCTGAGGAAGCCGGTGCTTGTTCAACCTTGAGAAGAGGCGATTGAGAGGGGACCTCATCAATGTATATAAACACCTAACGGCAGAGTGCCAATAGGATGGAGCCAGGCTCTTCTCGGTGGTGCCAAGCAATAGGAGAACAGGCAACAGACATAACTGATGCACAGGAAGATCCACGTGAATACGAGGACTAACTTTACTGGGCGAGTGACCGTGCAATGGAACAGATTGCCCAGAGAGGCTGTGGAACCTCCTTCACTGGAGACCCTCAAGAACCGCCTGGACATAATCCTGTGCCATGTGCTCTGGGACAACTCTGCTTGTGCAGGGAGGCTGGAGCAGACGACCCACTGTGGTCCCTTCCGACCTCATCCGTTCCGTGAATCACGCGTGTCCCTTCCCCCTGAGCGCGCTGACCGCGGCAAGCAGCGGCGGCACGACCCTGCCGCTCGGCGGGGCCGGGCCGGGCCAGGCGAGGCTGCCCGCGCCGGGGCACCCTGTGTGGGGAGGGCCGCGCCGGCGAGGGGGCCGCGGCTGACCTGTATTTCTTGAAGAGCTGGTCGGACTCGCGGAAGCCGTTGTTCAGCAGCATGTTGATGCCGGCCAGCGCCAGCTCCGCGTCCTCGATGGGCAGCGGCGTTTCCTCGTCCTCCCGCGGCAGCGGCTGCTCCGAGCCGGCCATGGCGATGAGGAGGCAGCGGGACCCAGCCGGCTCTCCCCTACCTACCTACCTGCCTGCCTGNCGCCCCGGGGACGCGCAGGCGCGGGGGCGCGCCGGGTAAGGGGGGGGCGCGCTGTCCTCGCGCCGCGCTCTGCCCCTCTGCGCTGCGTCAGCGTTATAGGGTGTCTGAGTTCGGAGGGGCCCACAAGGAGCACGGAGTCCAGCTATTCACCCTGCACAGAACACCCCATGTACCCGAAAGCACTGTTCAAACACTTCTTGAACTCCGTCAGCCTTGGTGCTGTAAACACTTCTCTGGGGAGCCTCTTCCAGTGCCCAACCACCCTCTGGAAGAAGAACCTTTTCCTAATATCCAGCCTGAATATCCCCTGGCACAACTTCAGGCCTCTCCCTTGGGTCCTGTCACTGGTCACCACAGAGAAGAGATCGGTGCCTGTCCCTTTGTTTCTCCTCAGGAAGAAGTTGTAACTGCAGTGAGGTCTCCCCTTAG